>APFE031147175.1:2796-52949 GCA_000404065.3 Pinus taeda | reverse complement strand
ATATAAGTGCCCTCCACAATCTCCTGCATGAAATTCTCTAAGGACTTTATCAGCTTCATCTGAAGTTAGGAAGTTAAGCAGGACACCTTCATGATTTTTCCAAAATAAAACATTATCTATGATACAAAATTTTGAAGCTTTCATTTTTAAAAATCTCTTTTTGGTTCTGGATAACCCTAGAGGAGCTTGCAGGTTTAATAATAAAAAACATATGTCAGCATACCAAGGTGATTGTAAGAAGGCTTGATTGATCTGTGGAGTTGCCATCTCCTGCTCGTTATCCAGTTCATAGATGTCAAGGGCTTGGAAATTGGTTTCAGTCATTAGTTTAGCTAGCCCTTGTCCTTTTATAAGTTTTGTTGGTTTGATCTCTATATCATATTCCAAAATGTTGGCTATCCATTTTCCCCTCTTACCTTCAATTCCCTCTTGAGTTAGAATATCTTTAACCACTGCATTGGGCACATATGCAACTATGTGAGAGTACAAGATATAAACCCTGAAATCCTTTATGGCTTTGACAAGGGCATATGCCTGCTTTTCCATGACCTGTTATTTGAGTGGGGCATCCCTAAGGGCTTTACTAAAAAAGGCAATAGGTTTTTCACATCCCAAGTCATCCTTTTGTAATAAGACAGCAGCAATTGTATATTCAGAGGCAAAGGAGAAAATTATGAAGTCTCTATCAAATTTAGGGCTTGTATGAACAGGTGTTTTTGTTAAAGCTATCTTGATTTCCTCAAAAGCCTGTTTGGCTTCAACTGTCCATTTGACTTTGGCATCTTTCTTGAGCATATTATTCAACAATCTGATTAGCTCAGCTAAGTTAGGAATAAACCTTCTTAGGAAATTAATCTTTCCTAAAAAGGCTTGTAATTCTTTTATGTTTCTTGGATGAGGGACTTGTAGGATAGCGTGAATCCTATCAGGGTCAATTCTTATGCCATCTTTTGAAATTATATGACCTAGGAGTTTTCCTTCTTCTAGGCCAAATAGTGATTTCTTTGGGTTTAAAGATATGCCATACTTTCTGCAAATTAAGAACACTTGTCTAAGATGTTTTAAATGTTCTTGGTCTGATTTTGAGAAGGCTATTAGATCATCAAGGTATATGACTAAGAAATCATGGATTTCTTTAGCAAAGGCTATGTCCATTGCCCTCTGAAATGTGGCTCCAGCATTCTTGAGTCCAGAAGGCATTTTGACATATTTGAAAGTTCCCCAAGGTGTAGTGAAAGTTGTTTTATCTTGATCATCTGGGTGGACTAGAATTTGATTGAATCTTGAGAAGCCATCCAGTAGTGAGATTCTTGAAGCTCCCACTACCCTCTGTAAGATGTGATCCATTTTTGGCAAGGGGTAGTGGTCTTTGAGAAAGACTTTGTTCAAATTTCTCAGATCAACACAAAGTCTTATCTCCCCCCTTTTCTTTCTTGTGGGTACAAGGTTTGAAATCCATTCAGAAAATCTTATAGGTGCAATGATTCCATCTTCACACATTCGTTTTACTTCTTTTTCAATTAGGGGAAGAAGGACTTGATTCACTCTCCTCAACTTCTGTTTAAAGGGTTTCTGATTTTCTTTCAGGGGTATTGTGTGTTGGATAACTGTAGTATCATAGGATTTAAGGTCCTCATAACTTCAGGCAAACACATCTTGAAACTCTTTGAACAATTCAATATATTATGATTTCTTATCAGGAGGTAAGCTTCTAGAAAGCTTGATCATTTTGGGATTTTTAGTGGTCCCAATATTACACTCCTCAATTTCTGCATTGATGGGTTGCATCTTTGGTTTCTTAGGGATGTCATTTGAATCAAAAATGTCTTCTAAAGGAGCAAGACCTGTGGGCAAGAAATTATCTTTTAGTTGAATTACTTCAGATTCTTCTTCAATAATTTCATCAAGATCTACTAGTTTTAGCTTCTGTAAATTGGCAGAGTCAAAGGTTGTAGGATGTAATATCAGATTTGTTGTTTCAGCTGATATACTTGTCTTAAGTTCCTCAATTTGGTGTTGATCATCCCTAATGCTTGTGTCCATGTTTAAGTTTGAGAATTCTTCTTTCATGGTCAAAAAATTATTTATCTGAGTATCATTCTCAAATACTTGCCAATTATCTACATTGTCTGGGACAGAAGGCCTATGTTTGATCTCAACAGTGAACTGGTGGTTAGGCCCAAAAGGAAGTTTACAGGTGCTTGCAAAAGTTGCCAAACTATGAGCATGTAAGTTGTGGCTTCTAGGTATTTTGGTGATCTGATATTCCAAGAAGATGTTAAGCAAGTGCGTTGCTGCTATCCTATAAGACCTTAGCCTGGGATCATTTGTGATAAAATTTCCCTTTATCTGTTGTATAATTAGATCTGAATCACCCAAAATGGAAACTTTGGTCACACCAAGACTTTTAATCAGTTTGAGACCTAGCAAAAGGGCTTCATATTTGGCCATGTTATTTGTACATCTGAAGTTAAGCCTATATGAATGACCTAGAGCGTGGTCATTTTGAGTATTGTGTATCCAAACCCCTGCCCCTGCTCCTAGTTTGTTTACTGACCATCAAATTCTAAATACCACAAGATCTCTTGATCAATGTTTCTTTCAATGGATTTACAGATTTGTTCAATGGGCTGGTCTAGCTTTGGTGATTCTTGTGATATATTAACAGACTGTGTTGGGTTGATCACATCAGTGATCTTTTGATCTTGAGCAATGGACTGTTCATTTACGTGCCTGGTTTCTGTTGTTTTTAGGAGCTTGACCTCAGTTTTGGGACACATATCAGCATTGCACAACATGAATGAGTACATGTCTGAATGAATGGAGTAGATTGGGAATTTTTGTGGCTTCTCCTGACTGCTGACCACATATTTCATCAGTTTTGCTCAGTATAATCTCTTTAGGTGGCCAAAGACTGAAATTGTGGCATATGACATGTCTAGTTGCAGAGATCCTTGGAGTTTGGCACCCCATGATCTTGATAAAAGCACACCATATTTGGGTGGAATGTCAGCTACTACCACATCCATTAAAATTGTTTTAGCTGGATATTGGACTAGGGACACACAAAGGTCTTTGATCAGGCCTAGACATCTTACCTGGCTGGAATCAAATGAAAATAAGTCCTTATAGGGTCTGGTGATGTCTAGATCAAGTTTTTCCATTACTGATTTGGGCATTAGGTTATGAGAGGCTCATGAGTCAAACATGGCATTATGTAGCACTTTGTCATGAATTTTTAGGCTCACATAAAATGGAGGGATTCCTGCATCCACTGATTTGCCATTGACTTCTGAGCCAAAAATTAGCTCTGGCAGATCATCCAGAATATTAATTGCATCCCTATTCTCTGGAACTTGCAATGATCTATTGATTTGTTGTTTGAAGACCTCATGTTTGGCTAGTTCAGAAAGAGGAATGGCTATTTTCAGTTTGCCAATTTCTATTTCTAAATTGAAAGGCTTTTCCATCTAAACTTTTATATTTTGAGCAGCAAGTTTTTCCTTCTCTGCTAAATTTTGGGTGACCTTGTCATGGTCAGGTACACTATTTGGGGTATGCTTGAATTGTGTTTGTTTTCTAAAGATCTGCCCAAGAGTTCTGTTGGAAGAGATGGTGTAGATGAGGGATTTACTAGAGGCTGTATATCAGATACAGCTTCCACTGTGACTTCCCTTTGGAGTTTTTTATCTGAGGACTCTGTTAAGACAGATTTATCACTAGATTTTTTGGACAGTTTGGTGTGTGTTTGTTTGGTGGCTTCAGGCACATCTATGGTTCTACTTCTTAACTTATATTGTTTTTGTACTTCATAGACTGCTGTGTCATACCCTTCTCTGAAATCAAATGACTCACCAAATTTCATTTGAAATTGTTTGTATTCTTGGGCTTTTTGATCATATTTTGTTAAGAATACTTGTTGTTCACTGTCCAAACCCATTAGATTGATGTGGGGATCTTCTACTTGTTCACTAGAGGTTGAGGCCTCTGCATAGTTTTCTTGAAATGGAGGTCTGATATTCTGATCAGGCCCAGTCCTCCCAGCATTTGGGTTTTGGTTTTTCCTAAAATTGGGATTCCTAGTAGTGTTGCTTGTTTGCCCTTCCCAAGAGGACTTTCTCTCCATGGTCTCAACTCTATCTCCCAACTTCTCCATACCTTTCATGATTGCATCTAGCTTTTGCTCAAAAGTTGAGGGTTCCTCTTTAAATGTTGTTCTTCTCTCATTTTTGGCTCTGGTTCTCTTGGCAATCAGGTTTGCCTCCACACTGACAGCTATATTCTGCATGTCTGCAAGAATTGGAGGTGCTCTTTCTCTTAATTGATATGCCATATCTGAATCAAAACCATCAGGGAATTTGATCAAGGCCAGACCAGGTGGAGGTCTCAGGTTCTAAGGAATGAAGTTGTATACATTGTTGAACCTAACACAGTAATCTTGAACTGTCTCTTGTGGACCCCTTTTCAAATTATCATACTCTGTTAGTATGTGTAGAGGGTCTTTCTTCTTTTCCCATCTATTTAATAAGCTTAGGTATAAGGCATCAGGATTGAGTATAGATTGTGCAGCCAAGGACCTAAACCAGGTCCTGACATCCCCTGTTAAACTTTGTACAAAAATTTTCATTCTTACGTCTTCATCATCTATTTCATAGTTCTCAAAATAGTCCTGCATTCTCTTAGTGTGTTTTTGGGCTGTATAAGAGCCAGTACCATCAAAGTAAGTGATCTTGCTTTGATAATCTTGGGGCATAGCCCCTGGATTTGCAGGCAGGTGTAAAGGGGCATATCTGTTAGCCATATTTGCAGGGATGAAAGGGACAGCAAGAAGGAGTGGAACAGTTGGAACAACAGGGATAACAGGAGTAAGGTGTGTTGTGGATGGAGGAGTGGGGAAGGTAGTTTGGGAAGTGGATGAAGAACTAGGATAAGTGGGGGTTATGTGAGGATAAAATGGTCCTTTGGTAGGGGTAGGAATATAGCTCTGATGAACTGGTTCAGCACCTGAATCTGAGAGCTCTTGTAGCTGCTCTTGCTTCTTCAAGATCTTGGGAATTAAATTGGGGTTTTCAAAGACAGTTGGGGGATTAGGGTCAGGGTTGACCTAGTGTAACGATTTTTCTTCTTTGGAGCCAGCTTCTGAGTTTATTTTCTTAATGTTTTATGAGAAACTTATAGTCACAGCTTTTAGAGGTACTTGTTAGAAGACTTATCTGAAAAAGAGGAAGCTTGTTTCCTTTCAAGTGGAAATTTGAAATGTTCCCCAGTGGAGTTGCCAATGATGTTATCACTCAGGTTGTTCCCTGCTTCCTAAAGGGAATACGGCCGAGGTAACCACTAACCAATCTTTTAGTTACAGGTCCTAGCCTACCTGCAACCAGAGAGGGCTCTCTCTTTATAATTTAGCTTTGTTCGTGGGTGATTTTAGGCTAGTTATGGTGTACTGAGTTTGTTTTAAATTTGGTTGGTTGGTGAATTCAAACAGAGCTGAGGCATAAATTACAGAACATTTTGGGCCATTGGGAAATGGAGTTCAGGGCAGTGTGCTGTTGAAGTATGTTTCTGAAGACAAAGTATTGTTGCAAATCCAGATAGGCATTTGTGGAACAATTTTTTAAGATTAGGTAATGAAGTTATGGAATTAGTGAGTGAAAGGAAATCAAGAATCTTCCACTATGCTAACATGGAGAGAAATGAAAGTATTGCTTAAGAGCAGTTAAGAATTCTTAAACAATATTCACAGTGAGAGAATTAGTTTAGACATGAGCAATTAAGAATTCATATCCATGGCTAATCCAGAAGAAAACATATTTAGAAATAAAGATTAAGCATAGGGTGTATTCAAACAAATCCTAAGATATTCTTTTTCCCTATTTACTATGATCATGAAACATATGTGAAATTTTTCATACATAGAAAGGCAAGAACATGGTTCAGAATAAATTATTGTTCCAGCAAATGACACAGGAATTCCGCAACATAACACAGTCATTCATTTCCACCTTTAGACAGTATAGGAACCAGGAACTCCACCAGAAATTTGTATTAGCAAAAGGTCTGAGATATACAATACATCTCTTTAGAGAGAGTTTCACTACAACCGACCCTCAATACGTTCTTTGAGGGGATATATATACAAAAATAGGATACAAAATATCTAGATAGTGAGTTATTGTGTAATAAATTACACCACCAACTCTCTTATAAAAAGTAAATGAAAGAAATAACTATAGCAATTAATGTTGATATGGCAGCTGTCTTTCTGTCAGACAATTTTTGACTTTTTGGATCAACAAAGTTGGTTGTAGTTGTGTCTTTAAATCTGTGTTAATTGAGCCTGTTGTCTGAGTGTTTTGATGAGTCACTGTACGGATGCTTCCTGTGATATCTGAGTGCCTGATGCTCTGTTGACCTGTACTTGACTGAGATCTCAATTTTCACAAAGAAGGAATAATATGGTTGGATCACTTGGGCAGTACTTCCAGCATTGCCTACCACCAATCAGCTGGAGGTAGCTGATGTCTCCTTATTTTTACAAGCGTTTCATCTGCTTCAGTATATCTGTAGAAATTTGGAGGCACTTCAAACAGATGATTAATCTCATGCTCAATAAAAAATAAATTCTCTAATTTGTCATACATAGACTGCCTAGAGGGAGGCCCTGCTTCTTCTGTGGAGCTGCTGGATGCTGTGATCTGATTTTCAACATAATTGTTCATCCTTGTGATGCATTGATCATATGACAGCAATTGTCCTGTGCCAGTCACTAGGCTAGGCAGTCCTTTATCCTGCAATGCTGTCATCTTTGCCCTGAATTCATCTATTTCTGCCATCATATCCTGACATTTCCTTTCTAGAGTTTGAGTGAAATTTCTTAAAGTCAACACTTTTTTGGCTGTCAGGATAGTGTCTGTTCTGCTATTTATTTCCAGTGCTGCCAATTCCTCCCTAGTGTGAGTATTGAGGAAATGTATCATTTTATTGGCCTGTTCAGGCATGATTCCTAGTGTTTTTCTGGCCTTTTGTATCTCAACATGAGCTATGCCTATTAGTTCAATTTGCTCATGTATTGCCTGGATTGACCTCCATTGGTCATGGATTGATTGGCCAATTTTGGCCCAGATTATCTTCTTGATTTCTGCCAGAGTTTTGCCTAGAAGTAATTCTTTTTCCAAAGCTTTCACTTTGGTTTCCAAGGCCTTTATCTCTCTCTGCTTCTCTGCTACTGTCATTTTGGACTTGTCATAGTTGGCCTCTAGCTTGGCTAGTCTATCTTTGGCTTCATTGATTTTTGTCACCTGAACCTCAAGTTCCTTGACAACTTTCATCAAGTCCTCCATGCTCATGCTTGATTCAGTTGCTGTTGTTGTTGCTGCTGTGGCTTCTGTTGCTGATGTGGCTGTGGTAGGTGCTGGAATGGCAGGAGGGGTTGTTGCTGCTTGTGTAGGAGGGGAAGGGAAAGAGTTTTAGAAGTTTGAGGGTGCTGGGAGGTTGACTCCCCTTGCTTGTCCTGCAATGCCTTTTCCAATTCTGCTTCCATCTGTAATATTCTTTGATTCATCTTCAGAAGCAGATCCATGGTCTCATAAACTTGCTTCTCTTGTGCAAGTTCTATTGTTTGAGGGTGAATGGTTGGAGGCAACTTTTCCTGCTTTCTCAGTGCAGCAATGTCATCCTCCTTTTTCTTCATAACGCCCTTAATACCTTTTGGATGTTTAGGATCATGTCCTATATCAATGATTATGTCTTCCAAAGTTTTTATTCTGTTGTTCTTAGCAGCGGAAGACATCCTTTCCAAATCAAGCTGTGTATTTGTATTCCTTAGTGATTCTTTTAACTGATGGGCCAACATGGCCCTGTATGCGAGTGTGGCATACACCATTTCCCCTGTCTGTTTGTGTATCTCTATTTGATCCATGGGGTGTATGTCCTTGGAGAGGACCTCTAGACTTGTTTTGGTGTAGTCTGCAGATGATCTGGGCTTTGGAACTTTACGCTTAAGATGAGTAAAAATCATCTTATCCTCCTTGATGTCATATGTTGCCATCAATCTCTGCTGCTTGGAGGGTGTTGTCTTTAAGAATTGATCATATAGTTGAACTCTTAAGAGTTCATTTTGGGCCTTGATTTCCATAAATGATCCTTTGATTCCAGTTGGTTTCTTGCCCTGCTGCCTGGAAGAGGACACCTCTGTACTTTGCTGCATGGCTTGTTCCTGCTAAAATGAACTAGTGGCAGTCTGCTGGCTGGATTCTCTTTCTCTGCTTTGGCTTTCTGCTCTTTCTTCATTGATGTTTTCTTCCTCGGTCTAAGGGTCAATTCTTGGCCTCTTGGCCTCCGATTGTTGTGTTAACCGACTTGGAGGTGTGGCCTCCTCTCTATCTCGTTTTTTGCCTCTCTCTTCATTGAGAGGTGTTTGCCAAACTGGGATTTCGGGTGCTTCAGCTTGCTGTAAAGCAGCTTGCCCTTGACTTTGGTCTTTTGAAGTGTTGGGCTGCCCTGCCTTTGTCTCCTGTTGTAAATCCATCACTTCTTTGCCTTTTGTTGTGGATGTTGTTGTTGTAGATGCCTGCTGGGTGGTCTGTGCAGCTGCAGCAGTGGATGTGCCTTCTCCGACTTGGACTGGTTGATTGAATGTGACCTGCTGACAAGAATCCAAGTCAAGAGTTTTCCCTAAATCTTTCACAGTCTGCTCCATTGTCTCCTCCTGAGTAAATTCCTCTACTAATGTACCAGGCACCCGTTCATCTTGGTTGGCAAAGTGTTCAATTTGTGGATATGGACAATGTTTATAGGCTAGCAGCCTATACTTGACTCTTCTAGCACTGATAAAGCCTTCAGGGTCATAAGGGACCCACCGAAAGCTCCTTTTAAGTTTAAGCTGTTGCCCCAATATTTGATCAGCTTCTTGCCAACCATCTTTCTTGTTCATGATGAAGGGGCCTAGGTGGTCTCTGAATTTGAGATTGGCTTTCTTCTTGGCACTATGGAAGTGTGTAAGGTCAGAATTGATGAGTTTCCTATAGTGTTCCAAGGAAAACAATCTCATAGGAACATATCTTGGGAGCCTGTAAGGACAGAGCTCACAACCATAGATCCTGATGACTGTGTGATTTTGGTATAAATACCAATCACCTATTTTGTAATTCCTGGACATCTGTCAGATTTTCTGCATATCTTTTGACAATCTGGCAGGAGGAGTCCTTTTCAAGAGGCACATGACTGGATAGACAAATTGGTCAATGAATTCATAGTAGGAGTAGGGAGAGTTTTGGACTTGATGGAAAACTGAAGACCAAAAGATGACAGACCTCCTCTCACCCTCTGAATCCAGCTTCTTGATGGGGCACTGGAAGCAATCTGTCTGATAGTACATGAACAGGTGATAGATGTATGATGAATATTTAAATATTTATTCCCTGTTCAGCCTTAGCAGTTGGTCATGTATCTTGTTGGCAATAAACTTGGCATAATTGTATTTTATAGTAGGGGGCTTCCCAAGGCTATATGCAGATAACATGACCAGCACAGTTTCATCAACATGTTCATTTGTGGAGAACCCCAGCACAGAGGATATCATGTCCACAAGCAGCTTGCCTACCTCATTGAAACTTGCATATGGGAAAGGAGGTGGCTGAGAAGGTTGGCAGTCTGCTCTCATGAAAGTTTTGGCAACTGTAGCAATCTCAATGCTAGAGAGCTTGGAGCCCTCATCCAGCAAGTACTTTACGGGAAAAGGGTAGAGCAGCTGGGTTTGCTTGTAATTTAGCATCTGATTGATGGAATCAGGAGTAATGTAAAAGAGTATGCTCCCAAATGGAGACTTAACAGCTCTGAGTTTTTGGTCATAATTTTCTGCACGGAGGTGACTTCAAGAAAGACATTTACAGAAGGAAAGAAGTAGATAGGCAGATTTGACTCCCATATGCCATACATGTCACTGTTGTCCAAGTGACTGTTCCTCAGCTGGCAAAAGGTCTGTAGGTGGTTCCTCTCTGCCACAAAATCTGCAATGAGGAAATCACTGTCCACAAGAGGCATAGCTTCAAGCTCCTTACTGGGTGGATTAATAGGAGCAACATCTAGAGTAGATGGAGTGGCCATGTTTGAACTTTACTGGATAATTACTTGAGCTTAGAATTAGTGCAAAGGTTGAGAATTGCCCACTGAATTGTGTTTGAAAGTGAGCAGTTCTGAGAGTATCAGGAGACTTTTTACAGGGTTGATGAACTGTGGGGTACTCTGTTGGAAGAAACCAGAGTGTTTTGAGCTAAGTAGCTGGTTTTTGCAAAGGGAATTCTGATAAAAGGGATCAGTGTGCAGTTATATGGGCTTTAGCCGGTAGCTCGGCTTCTAAAATTACTTTTTAATAGTGAATTTTGCAGAACGGCACGAGTTTTGCAGAGCTTCGTGGTGTAGGGACTTTACCAAGTTTTTTGGGTAGTTTTAGCGGATAATTCGACTGTGAGGAGCTTTGCAGAGATTTTTTACAGAAAATTAGGAGAAAAATGGCACAAACATGGGTGAAATAGGTCGACTGTGGCAAATACCTGGATTTTTCAGTGCCGGAAGTGTCAAGCTGGAAAAATGGCAGGCAATTTGAGTAGACTTTTTGGTGCTTTTCGGCGATGATGTCAGCATGACATCATCAGTGGGTCCGGGTATGGCAAGGTGACGTGGCGGCTGACGTGGGTGGCCACGTGGTGGTGACATGGTGGCAGGGCATGTGGGCGGATGGATGACGTGGAGGCGATGTGGAGCAGCAGTGGCAGGCGAGGGTGCTGACGTCATGCTGACGTGGGTATGACATCAGCGGGAGGGGGCATGTGGTAAGCGGTTTCCCCGACGCACCCTTGGGCGATAAGCGGTAAGAGGGGGGGGATCCGAACAACCCAGGCGGTTGACGCGTGGCGGGGGTACGGCGGTGAAACCGCCAATCCCCCGAACACTAAACCTCCGCCCGTTCCCAGGTGAGATCGATCGCCCACCGTTAGATCTGTGGGGCCGACGATCGAACGGTTGGCGGCGGAGGTGATATGTCAATGGTTTATGGCTACGGGGACCCGCCGATTAAAATAATCAATTAAATAAATCGTGCGCGGGGTGGGTTTTTAACTTAGGTTTAGTCGGTAAATGTTTGCGCCCGTTTATAAATGTTTAATTTAAAAAACATTATAAACCAATCTTTTAGCGCGGAAAGGGGTAAGAGGGGTTAACAAGGGCGGGGGCTATGGATTTTTTATTTTTAACCAAAGTTTTTAATTAAATACCCATAGTTTAGGGTGGTAGAGGGTTAATATTAGCCCTTGATGGGTTAATATTCCCCAAGACATGACTATATAGCTATATTGCTAGGGGGAGGGTATTTACATAGATTTTTTGGGATTTTCATATAGATCTTTGTAGACTTTAGGGAAGGGGAATGCTTAGGGAGCTAAATAATACGTTAGTTGTTAATATGACTTTGTGAGGGGAATGTGTAGGGGCAAATGCTAAGCTTTAAGAAGTAAAACTTAGGGATAGAAGATGAGTGGATTTGAGAGTAATATTTTATACACAAGAAATGTGGCTTCCTTTCCTTAAGTGAACTTCACAGCTTAACCTAGTACTTTGTCATGGAATGAAGTGAAACAGGATACTTGAGCAGACCCCAAGGTCATTGGCGGATGTTAATAAAGGGTGTTTGGGGAAAGGGGTAAATTAGACATGCTTCCATTGTTATGTCCTCAAACCTCTGCCATGGTGCCAATACTCTGGATGGGATGAGTCTTGCTCTTGATAAGCCAACTGGTGATGGCCCCTTTACTTCTGCAACCTTACACTACTTACCCAATCTAGCAATCCTAACATTTTTTATTCACTTGAAATGGGTGCACTTGAATTAGCAGACCCTGATTGTTCTCTTTTTCTTTTGACTGCCCTCCTATCTAAATCTACCCTTATTTCTTCCAAGGACCTAGATTGAGCAGTTGGGCTCCTTCATTTCTCTACCTAGCTAGTCATCTGCCAAGCTTTAGCTGTTTTGACAGGAATCATTCTCTATTCTGCAACAAGCAATTTAAACATGGCATGGTCCAGATTATACTGTTGGGCCATCCATCAAGTATGATTAGCCTCAGTATTTGTAGACTGTGTTACTGCCAAAAGATAGTAGTGGAATTTTGACTGGCCACTTTCCTGGTCTTTAGTTTGGGGTTCATTTTCACTTATTCCTTTGACCATTTGATTTTCTTGCCTTTTGATTATTCTTTTAAGGCATACCCTATTTTCATTTTTTAATTTTCCTAGCATGTACACAAAATATGGAACCTTTGCAGCCTGCAATGATGAACATATTTAGCCCTTCCACTGTCAATCATGAAAGATGAAACCTATTGGTATAGGAACCTAACACCATGATCTTATTGAATTAGTCCCTAAACTCATGAACCATTTAAGGGCTCTATCCTTCAATGTTGCTAGAAACAATCTCAATTTTTGAGTGTTTAATAAGTAACTATAAGAACTGAAAAGTATGTCAAATTCAAAGAGAAAGGTTTATGGATCCTTTGACCTCATACCATGGAATTTGGGAAGGAAATATGGAGGGAAGTTGGGAAGTAAATATGAATGGGAAATCCAAGGGGATCTTCCTCATTGTCATCATCCCAATCCATTTTTTCTACCTTCTCTGCCACCTCTTCTTCTTCGACCTGCAAAAGTGGATGGTGATGTGGTTCTTACTGCATCATGCAGTCAAATGGGGGGGTTGGGTGTTGGAGAAGTATATTGTTATGTTTTTATAAAAAAATTGAATAAGAATGCCAATGAAATGAAATTTTCTGTTTTTGAAATGAAATATACCTAATGCAATTTTTTGTTTTTGCAGAAATGGATCAATTAGAGAAGAACACAATGCATACTTTGACACCTCCCCGAAAATGGCGCAAAAAAGTGATGAGCCCCAGTATTGCAACAAACATGTTGCAAATCCCAAGGTTATCGATTTAAATTATCAACCCAAGGTTCGTACAAACTTAAGAGGTGTTGGCACTATATGTGCAACATGCAATGTGTCTTTCTTTCATTGATCTGATGCAATGAAGTGAATGTCATAAAATCAAAGCCTAGACTAATTGGAGAAATGGAAATGCTACTCTATTTGAAAGAAATGGAAATTTTTCTTGCTCAAATGTAAGTGCTAATCCTAATTTCGGAAATGTAAAGGTTATACTACTTGCAAAAATGTAAACATTAAGCTAGCAAAATGTAAATGTTGCATTGAAAGGAAACCTAGTATATGGAATGGAAAAAAAATGCTTGAAATAGAATCCATAACTTAAGAATAAAGAAAGAAAACTAATATAACTTGCATTAAGGAAGAAAATGTAATCAATCACTGCATTCCAAAGAGTTTAAATCCATTGACATAGTTCATTAGATGTGGCACTTAAGAAAATCATTATTGTGCTATCCAATTCATAAATCTGTCCACTAACCCAAATTTCAGAGGTGAATTACAATGGATAAGATGCAAGGCTTAGGAGGTATTTTGTCTTACTTAATCATTTATTTAGAGCCTAGGGGTCATGATTCAATCCTAAGAGAAAAAACCAAGCTTTTGGAGCAAATCTAGTCAATTTTACATGTGCTACAAGACTGTTACTCCTTGAAATAACTTGTCGAATGCCCAAGAAAATAAAATGGAAATGAGATGGGACATTTTTTTATATAAAGTAGTATGGCTTAGGAATCCATTCCAAGGAATCATTCAAAAATACCGTTGTTAACATGTACTAAAAAATAGAAGAAAATTACTACTCTAAAAATTGGAAATTCAAGAATTAGTGAGTTAGTTAACTGATCAAATGCCTAACCTAATCAAGTGAAAATGATATGGGGTAAATTTTGTTATTAAATTGAATGTTTTTATGACTCAACACAAGTGGAATTAACTCTAATGAATCTCATCAACACATTCTAAAAATAACATAAAATTACTACTGTTTTGCTACAAGAGACTTCCATAGATTCTAGATTTGTGAACTAGCAAACCAATCCAAGTAGCTCAATAATGAATATGAATTAGTAAATAACCTTCAAAACAAATCACTTCAATCATTTAACCAATATGACCTTCAAAAAAAAACCATGAACATTAAATGCAAAAAAAGAGATACAAGTGAAAAAGACAATTAAATTACATAAAGAAATTGTACAAGAGGGCCATGAGGCTCCTGGGATGGCCAATCCCAAGGATACTTAGAGTCCTATGAAGGAAACCAAACTTTAGAAGTTAAAAATGGCACCAAACTTCATTATTTGAATCAATCCAAGTACATCCCTACTAGAAATGAAAGTGGATTTGATAAATAACAAGTTTTCTCGATAGGAAGACTAAGAAATACATGCCCCTAGAGGAAAATTTGAATTTGTAATTATACAAAGTGACGAGGAAGCATTCTCCTTGAAATGAGGTAGCTTTCCCCTCCAAAATCCCTCAAAAAGTGGATCTGATTCCCAACACTAGGAATCTTCATTAAATGACGGAAAACACATTCCTAGATTTTCTTAATCAACGGAGCTCCAAAAAATTTCAATAATTTCATGATATTTGTTCATTTATTATCCAATATTGGTCCATCCTATAGTAGGGAGAAAGTCCCTATGTTATCTCATTCATAATTTACTCAAAATTCTCTCAATATTCTATAAAAAGAAATAATATTAGGCACATCATATGCATTTATCTATAAACGTTCCTAAGGACATATTAAAGCTAAAAAAACATTATTAAGTGTAGAAGAATAGATTTAATATAGTCTTTATGTGCCTAAGAAATATTAGATGAGCCTTAATTTGTGCATAATTTAGAGACCATCAAATTGTTTGAGTAATGGTGCTCAAAAGTCATCAACAAAGAAGTTCCTTCCTTCAATTTCCTTACAAGTTTCCTCTCTCTCAAAGAAATATGAAGACATTCTCAAATGATGAAAACTTCTTCTCAACGAAATGTTGGATTGTTGAGGGGAATTTTTTCCAGCATAATAATGTTCTACTTCTTCTTATCAACAATGGAATGTAAGATTTCTTGGCAGGAATTTTGCCAACATAGTATTGCCTTGTTTTTGGTCCTCCAATAGCCTATTTATATAAAATTTTGAACTCCTCTTTCCCTCTCTTAGCTCATTAATGAGAAAATGACTCAAGAGAAAGATAAGAGGATCCCTTGGGGGCTACATATCTCTAATTAGACTCAAAATCGACTATCATTGGGTGGTACATGTCAGGGAATCCTAATTCAAAGTGTGTGAAGCGGTCCTAGGCTATTGATCCAAACTTTTTGTTGGATCATGTGTCTATCTAAGAAAAATCCATGTTGATTATAATTTTTGGCTTTGGATGGCCCGCGTAGGTAGACTTTATAGCTTGAACCTTTGGAAAACTTTTTATTTTTGTGTTTCATGATGTCTTCAGATGGAAAGTCTTCACATGTGCATTCTACTGGATGACTTTGGGTGTCATTTAGATTGCACAAATGTGTGTATGATTTTTTTGTGTTAACACCCACACCTCACATGAATACACTAATATTCTAAAGCTTAAAATTTTAGATGATAAAATAAATGGTTAAGCTTGACTAATGACTAAATTTATTAGTGTTTAATCAACCTGAAAAATTTTGACTTATATTATTAAGTTATATTGGTATATACTTAATATTAGATACTTTTGAACCTGTAATTTTATTTTACTGATATGACATAATATTAATAATTTATTATTAGTTATTATTTAACTATTATTCATTTCCCAAGGTTTGCCAAGTTGTCTCCTCAAATTTATTTATGAGTTAAATATTCATATTTCATTTCCCAAGCAAGTTGTCTCCTCAAATTTATTTATGAAATAAATATTCATATTTCATTTCCCAAGGTTGACAAGTTGTCTCCTCAAATTTACTTATGAAATAAATATTAATATTTCATTTCCCAAAGTTGACAAATTGTCTCCTCAAATTTATTTAGGGATAAGATATAGGAAGGAAAGTTAAGGTCATTAAATTAAAAGAATGGGGGGTATTCATGGCCTTAATGGTAGGTGGTTGAGGTCGATGAATGGTGGATACATTAAGGGAAGGAGGATGAGAGGAGAAGGGAGGATCTTTGGTCTTTATTTTTGGTACTTGAGGAAATAATTGGAGTTTTAGGGAACCTGTGGAGGTTCCTTAGGCTTGGAAGTAGAGAATTGAGGAGATTGATTTTGGTTGTAAACTTGATATTGATTTTGGACACACTACAGTAGTTGTTGATGGAGTTGGGATCAGAGGGATAGGGAACTTGTGGAGGTTTCTTAGGCTAGGAAGTCGAATAGGTATTCCTAATTTACAGGGTGGTAAATTCAGTCAGGTAGTGTTGAAAATGGCAACAAGAAATGCTAAAAATAGAAGTGCTAAAAATAGCACTGCTATAAATAGCAGTTCGGGTATCAGTGTTGGACATAGCAACAAGGAATGAAAAATGGAAGTGCTAAAAATAGCATTGTTATAAATAGTATTTCGAGATAGATTCCAATTTTAGTTAGTCCCTGAACTAAAATTGAGAAGTAAAATTCGAATTTGATCTTAGCAATTGTTTGTAAATTAATTAATTAATTCATCTTGAGTTAATTAGTTAAGGAAAATCAAACATGAAGTCTATGTGGGGACATGCAACAGTTTCTCCATTAATTGAGGAATTTATCCATCAGTTAAAGAGATAAGGATGAGTTGTAATATTGAGTTGTAATTAGTTGGCTCAGTTAACTGGGTCAAGTCCAGTTAGATTAATTCAAACAGTTTGTTAAATTAATTGTGAGTTTAGATAGTTAATGCTTGCATGCATGTAACTGCTGCTCTTCTATTCTCTCATAAATAAATCATGCATGTCAGTTCAGACATAGACCCAGTTAATATCAAAGGAGGGACAGTGTACTATCAGTTAGATGGATTTTTCCTATAAATGAAACTCATCTATGCATAAGGATTTATCTCCTTCAGGATTGCGCAGTTACTACTGGGCCAAGTGAGCAGTGTGAGGTGGGAATTCACATGTGTGGAAGCACTGGACCCCAAGAAAAACTGTGAAAGGAAATAGGAGGCTTGGAGAGCAGATGAGAAGGTTTGTGAGAGGCCTTTGACTATCTACGAGCAGCAGAGGAATTATACTGAGAGCTAGTTGGCTTCCAAGCTAAGGCTTTGTGTAATTCTGTGACTATTTTCCACTTGTATGATAATACAGAGTTGGGGTTTTAGGCTGAGGCTTTCCCCAAGTTATTTCTTCTGTGTTATGTGTGATTGATTTCTCATTCTCGGTTATATGTGTTCTCTTGATCTTGCTCAATTCGATTAAGCTTCCAAAAAGTGTTGTAGAAGTAGATCTTGTATTGTGTTTTAGTATATTACACAATCTGTTGATCTACAGTGGGAATTTCATGGTATCAAAGCTAGTTGATCCATAGAGAAATTTCTACATGGTATCGAAGCAAAGGTGATCAAGATGAAGAACAATATACAAGAAGGACAAGTTCGAAATTTTTGGTTCCTGAATATAGAAATCGAGTTCTTATCACATCTCAATTTCACCAATGGCATTCAATGGTTTAAGACTCGAGTATGCTCTTGATGGCAACTTGAATTATATAGCCTAGAAGGATTGCATGGAAGCAGTATTAGAGGATAACGGTCTAAAGGACTTCATTGATCAAGAAGTCCCCAAGCCGACTAATGCTACTCAATTGGTGGAACGGAAGAAATGTGTGGCTAGAGCAAGGAGAATCCTCCTGGATGGAGTTCGAGACCACATTGTCTTGAGCCTCCATGGGAAGGAGACACTATTTTCAATGTGTAAAACATTGAAATATCTATATTAGAACAGCAACGATCAGAGGAAGTTGGTGCTAAAAGACAAGATTTGTAAGATCAAGTGGGAAAAGGGCGATACGATCTTTATGTATTTGACCAAGCTCACCACCTGCAGGGATGAGCTCGGAAGTGTAGGGATCACGACCGCTGATGATAACATGGTGAGTCTTACACTCCTCGGTCTTCCTAAGAACTAGCATAGCTACCAAGACTCGGTTAATGGAAGAGAAAAACTACCAGATTGCGAATGACTTTGGTCGAATCTAATGCAGGAGGAGATAAGAAGAAGCACCAGAGATGGATCTTCTTCATCCCAGGAGGATGAAGAAATCATGCCTTAGTGAGTAAGGCAAAGAAAGTAAGGATAAGGGTTCTCATTCCAATTCGAGTTCTTCCCATGGTGGGAAGAAGTTTGACAAATCGAAAGTGTGATGCTTTCATTGTCATGAGGTGGGCCATTTTGCTACAAATTGTCCACTAAGGAAATCCAAGAAGGGATCCATCGAAGGATCAGAAGGTGAGGCACTGGCCTCACAGTTTGAGTTGGATTTCACACTTTTCGCATGCAAGGTTTCATCCATGGTGGGAAGTGGTTGGTTTCTTAACAGTGGAGCTTCTTTCCACATGACCGGCGACAAGAGTTTATTCAGTACCTTGGAGGAGAAGGATCTCCAGATGCATATTGCGATGGGTAATGATGAAAAGTATAGTGTCTTAGGTGTAGGCACAGTTGTTTTTCAAAAGGAGCATGGAGCTCGCATTACCTTGACCGATGTTAAGTATGTACTAGGATTGAAGAAAAATTTGGTGTCGATCGCGATGTTGGAAGATAGAGGCTATGATGTAGTATTCAATAAGGGAAAGGTTTTCCTTAGACACATCATCATGAGACAGGTGAAGTAGATCGGTTCACGAGTCAAGAACCTATATGCTCTTGAGGTTCAATATGCATGCAAAGCCTTGAGGAGCAAGGCAAAGGTTAGAGACTTGGTGGTTGAGAGGGAGAGTACATTACCTCTCAACATGCAGTGCCAGAAGAAGTCTCAGACAACTGTGGAGGAGCCACAATTGGTGAAGCAGCTTCAGGAGGTTGTGGAGCAGCTAAAACTAGAGAAGTCGAGAGGAGACCGAGTGGAGGCATCCACTCATGCAGAGACCTCCAGTAGGGGGAAATTTCGAGCCAAGTGGGCAGAGGGATCACATGCATCCATACCTCCAGGTCAGAGGTGGGGCGATGTGGAATAACAGTCCCAAGAAGGCTGAAATAGGGGCAGAATCATTGAGGTACCCAACCTCTTTGATTAGACCTTGCTACGGGAGCCCCAACGAGGAGTAGCAGGACTGGCAGAGTTGGTAGAGGTAGATGTGGATGGAGCAGCAGAGAGAGCTACAGTGCAAGAATCCCAAGACAGTGCGGAGCTAGCAGGTTGCAATGCTGCGAGAGGCACAGGAGTGTTACACCAGTGCAGGATGACACAGAGAGGTGTGCAACAATGCGAGATACATGGAGTGTTGCAGTAGATCAGAGGTCACAGAGGGAGCACTTGTCAGTTGCAAAGGAAGCTTCAGCACCAGAGGATGTTTCTAGACCAACAAGGAGGTCAGTTGGGAGATTTTTTGTTTCTGGAGTTGCTGGAGTAACAACACTTGGAAGAAGTGTTGCATGCAGAACACTCCAAAGGTTCAGGATCGGGTTCGAGTTGAATGCCTTTCTTGTTGAGAGGGAGTGTTGAAAATGGCAACAAGAAATGCTAAAAATAGTACTGCTATAAATAGCAGTTCAAGTACCAGTGTTGGACATAGCAACAAGGAATGAAAAATGGAAGTGCTAAAAATAGGATTGCTATAAATAATATTTCGGGATAGATTCCAATTTTAGTTAGTCCCTGAACTAAAATTGAGAAGTAAAATTCGAATTTGATTTTAGCATTTGTTTGTAAATTAATTAATTAATTCATCTTGAGTTAATTAGTAAAGGAAAATCAAACATGAAGTCTATGTGGGGACATGCAACAGTTTCTCCATTAATTGAGGAATTTATCCATTAGTTAAAGAGATAAGGATGAGTTGTAATATTGAGTTGTAATTAATTGGCTCAGTTAAACTGAGTCAAGTCCAGTTAGATTAATTCAAATAGTTTGTTGAATTAATTGTGAGTTCAGTTAGTTAATGCTTGGCATGCATGTAACTGCTGCACTTCAGATAATTGAATATTCTCTCATAAATAACTCATGCATGTCAATTCAGACAGAGACCCAGTTGAGATCAGAGGAGGGACAATGTACTATCAGTTAGATGGACTTTTCCTATAAAGGAACCTCATCTATGCAAAAGGATTTATCTCCTTCAGGATTGCGCAGTTACTACTGGGCCAAGTGAGCAGTGTGAGGTGGGAATTCACATGTGTGGAAGCACTGGACCCCAAGAAAAAGTGTGCAAGGAAATAGGAGGCTTGGAGGGCAGAGGAGAAGGTTTGTGAGAGGCTTTTGACTGTCTATGAGCAGCAGATGGATTATACTGAGAGCTGGTTGGGTTCCAAGCTAAGGCTTTGTATAATTCTGTGACTATTTTCCACTTGTATGATAATACAGAGTTGGGGTTTTAGGCTAAGGCTTTCCCCGGGTTATTTCTTCTATGTTATGTGTGATTGATTTCTTATTCTCAGTTATATGTGTTCTCTTGATCTTGCTCAATTCAATTAAGCTTCCGCAAAGTGTTTTAGAAGTAGATCTTGTATTGTGTTTTAGTATATTGCATAATCAGTTGATCTACAATGGGAATTTCTACATGGTATCAGAGCTAGCTGATCCATAGAGAAATTTCTACAAGTAATCCCACTAGGAACACCCCAGCCAAGCCACTGCATCAAGTATTCTTCTGTTAGTTGTTTTATTTATGTAAATTTATACAAATCAAATTCCTTACATGCTTAATATGTTGAAAATCAAATTCTATTCTATTGTCAAATAATTGTTGTGTTATAAATATGATATTTTTCTTCATGTAATTAAATTAGAGGTTAAATTTAGTTCTAGTTAGAGGTCCCTAGGTTTAGTCCTCACATGTGGTATCAGAGCCAAGTTTCAAAATCCAGACCATAAATCCCACCATCATTCTTTTTCCGAAGCTTCTTTGAGCATACCTCTCGTATCTGATGTCATATCCTTAGACAACCTTCAATAGATTCTAGTAGTCTTACAAGGGAATTCCTCAACCTCCCTATTCATTCTTTGGGTTGAGGGAGTAGAGAAAGTTACCTCATTTATGAAATAGATTCCATTTTGTCACTGATGTTCAAACCCTAATGACAAAAATAACTGACTACTGATGCTCGATAGGCACAGATCCCATAATTAACTCTTTTGAGACATGCAAAGACGTATGCCTTCAAAAATGATTGTTCTGATGGTATTCTTTTAATGAGGGTGTTTTTATGCCTTCTAAAATCATTATTGTGATGGTATTAAACACTTGTTATCATTTTTTTAATCTGTTGGAAAGTTAGAAAAGTTAATATAGACAAAAAAAAATGAACTCCTCCCATTGAAAACCTATGGTTATGGCCATGCAATTTGAGTAAAGTTTCCTTTGTAGTTTCTACATCATTTGTGATAATAATAAAAAATAACGCTTTTGCTTTTATATAGATATATATATATCTATATATATATATTATATATATATTATAATATATATATATATATATTATATTATATATATATATATATATAATAAAGAAATATCTCATAAGTAGTCATATTCTTTTGAATCTCACAGTTAAAATCAGCCACAATTAAAATCACTTGCTTAGTTAAAATCAAAATTTTAACTATAAATACTATGTGAATTGACTTTGTATACTAATATTATATAAGTAGTTAATAAGAATGGGTTCGATTAAGTGTTGTTGTTGGCAATGTGTCAAATTATATCTATTGATTATAAAATTTAATTGAAAGGTAAAGCCATAGGTGCATCAAAGATAAACTATTATTTATGATGCCCTGTAGGCCAAGTAAAAATAAATTTGGGCAACCTATTACATTTATAACCTTGAAAATCTTGTAATTCTTACCTGCAATGTGACTTAAGCTTATATATATTTCAAACATCCAATAAAATCCATAATATGAAGGAAAGAATGATTGAACCGTTTAAAAAACAACCAAGCATATTCCTTCACAATAGAAAGCTCCAGCCATCAATTTAGTTTACTTTGCCTTTGTTTTGTGCTAACACAACACGTTACTAAAACAATATTTTTACTGCATTACTGTTATTTTTCCTTCTACGCCAAATGGATTCAATTCCATGGTTAATGTATAGAATTTAAACCTAGATTCAAATCCTTTTAGCCTGGCTCCTCTTAGGGCAATTCCCCTTTTAACATTATGGAAAGCTGGGCACCATATCCAGCTATATTGGACCCTGAGCACATGTATGTCATCACTAGATGTATATCGATCTCTAAATCTAATTTTTAACCCGCTAGAAAAGTTCACCTTCAATTCTAGCTATGCAAACTTCAACCTCAATTTCATCTAGATATGTTCGCCTGGTTAAAAAGGTAAATATATAAAGTATACTTTAGATGTATAATTTGTATATGGTATATAATACATGTGTGTATAGAGATATAGAAAGTTATTGGTGTATTATGTATTTTTAAAATGAAGATTCTATATATAAATAAGGGCATAATTCAATTAATGGAGTAAAAGGGAAAAAAAAACCAAATTAAAAAAATAAAATAAAAATAAAAAAAAAAAAAAAAAAATATTCATGTTGATAGGGCACACATAAGAAATTAATAGTTGGAATACCATATACATAAATGTAAGAGTTGCTTGGGACATTCTTTACACTCACATAAAAAATGTTTACCAAGAGTTACCAAGAGTTACTGCTCACCATAATTTATGCAATTCATTGTATAAATTTAGATATGAGTAAATATGGAAGTATGCAGATTTATTGATGTTAGTGCCAACCAAAATTTATGCAAGTTGTGGCAGGAACTTCATAGAGAAGAATTATTGACATTGTAATCAAAGGAAACGTATGTGTTCAAGCATGTTGTAATCTCCTATAGGGTTAAGTCTTGATTAAGAGAATAAAGAAAATAAATAAATTAAACAAAATGTATGGATACTCAAGACATTTACATCAACCTTCATGATTTTCCAAATTTTGATTATATCACTTCATGATTATTCCAAATTTTGATTATATCACTTCATGATTAGCAAACTTTAGTGATTACATGTTCAATTAGATTATGTTTATGGCATGGGTACAACATAATCTACTATATGATGGGTATGAATAGTATGAGGTTTAAATGTACAAGCTGTCAATAATTTAAACATATTATATTGGCAACAATATCATGTTATCAATTAATGGGAACTTTAGATATAAGGGGTCTCATTACGTAATTGAAATGGATATTATGGTCTAGATGAACATTGATAAGAAAACCATTCCATTATAAGATATTAAGGGATTAAAAATGTAAGTTCATAACAGATTGGCCCCCAACATAAGAGTGTTAGGAGAAAAACATATGATCGAATACATTGTAGTTTACACTTTCACGAGACACAAAAACGGAGTCAGAGAGAGAGAGAGAGAGCAATGCAAGGAAAGATTGAGAATGGAGGGGGTGAGACATACTTATCTTATAGGAGTCTCCTTTTATTGGTAAGTACATAATCTCAAATGAAGTGGGGAAGACATACCCAATACCCACCGAGATAACTGAGTACAAATAATAATGATGTGCTCAACAATGTGCTTCTCTCTCTCAATATGTGGTATGCAACGCGTAAAAAGAAACAAAGGATGCTTGATCTCAAGTGGGAGCTCAAATGTTATGAGACGATAATGCAGACAATGAAAAAGGTCGTGGTAAAGAATGGAGAAAAAACTCTCTATTTATAACAAAATATTGGAATAGATTGAGAATTAGGAAATAATAAAATATTATTGACTAAATAAAAATCTAGCAATTGTGAATATTTTATAATATTTTTGGGAGGGAAAATATATTCAAAATGGTCAAATATATTTATTTAGAAAGTGGTTAAAGTAATTAACAAATAAAAATATTTTATTAATCACTTTCTAAGGATTAAGACAAATATGAATTTGAAATAATTATTAAATAATGATTTAACAATTATTTTATAAGGAAAATAGTGAATAAATATGGAATAATAAATAATTAGTAATTTATTTAATTACTCCAAAATGATTTAGTCAAAAGAGACACCTGACCATCTCTTACTAGGTTGATCGAAATACACCATGTAGGATGAGTTTTCCCATGGTAAAACCCACTTCACCATTAGAAATAATTTGGTGAACAATTTTTCCTAAATTATTTCTCATTATAATCCAAAAACCCTGTGAGAATAATTAAGTAGATCATTATTATTTATGATTCCATATGTATTTCCTATTTTCCTTATGAGATAATCATTAAATCATTATTTAATAATTATTTCAAATTCATATTTGTCTTAATCCTCACAAAGTGATTAATAAATTATTTTTACTTATTAGTACTTTAACCACTCTCTAAATTAAGATATTTGACCATTTTGAATATCTTTTCCCTCTGAAAAATATAATAAATTATTCACGACAATTAAATTTTGATTTAATTAATAACATTTTATTATTGCTTAGTTCTCAATCTATGTTATAAATACAATGTTTTCTCTCCTTTCTTTACCATCACCATTTTCATCATCCCCATTATCATCTCATAGCATTTGAGCTCCCACTTGAGTTCAAACATCCTTTGTTTCTTTTTTCCCAATGCATACCACATATTGAGAGAGAGAAGCACATTGTTGAAGTGCAAGGTCAAGAAGGACCCATCCCACAAAGGGGAATCTAAAAATCCAATTATGTAGTCACTCCTCATCAAGTGTATTGTTTTCAATTAATAAAATTGTTCATTCATATTCTCCATTGGGTTGTTTCACTTATATTTCTATTGTTATATGTTTCTATTTGCGTGGCATATTTTTCTGTAGGTTTTTCTAACATTTTGTTGCAGATCTAAAGCATAGACACAACCATTTTGTGTTGTTAGGGTTATAAGTAACCTATAACTTAAGTAAGGGATTTTGGTACACTTCTCCAAAAGCTTTACACTAACAATAATTATACATATATTCTAAAAAAAAATGAAAAAGAAAAAAGAAAAACAATTGTCACAATTGTAGTGGTATTATGGGTGTTACATTGTTCGTATATATCAATGAGATTAACTTGGAAACATGTAGATTCATTCAACACAAGTGTTGTAATGGTATGAATAAATGAATGTATGTCATGTTTGGTTTAACCTAGTAAAGAGTAGAGCATTGATATGCATATAAAAAGTTATGGAAAACTAATACGATGTCTTAATTTATACATCCTTTAGTTGATGGAAACTTATATTATAGATGTATCGAGGAAAATGAATTTCCAAGGAGAATCTGTGTCAGAACAAAAGAGTTAGGGAAGGGACCTCATCTGGTTTATTAAGGAATGAAACTTTTCATTGACTATTAGATGAAAATTTCCCCTTGATTTAAAATATGATTACCTTAGAAAGTAAAAAAGGGAAATAAATTCATGAATGATTAATGCATGACTAGAGATACTGGAAAAATGATGTATTCATATAATCAATGGATGTGAAGTTATGGACATGAAAACATAGATTTAGGTTGGAATTTTAGTTTACATAAGTATTCATACACGATGCATAACATTTCTTTGACCACAAGGTTTAATACAGGGTAGACGATATCAACAAAACATACAAACTTTTCAATATGACAATTAACATCTTATAAAAATAAGCTTCAGAGAAACAATTATATGGCACATTCTTGGATAATAATAACCACTATAGATAATATGGAAGGTGTAATAAAGTTTACGAAGGGAGAGAAAAGAAACGAGATGACAATTTATATGAATAATATGAGGATCATGAATAAAAAATTGGTACTTAGTTAAATGGGAAGAAAATTTAAGTTCTATATCATTGATCAAATGAGATCGAAAAATCATGTTTGATTCTAATAGGGATTATGTTATTTAAGTATAAGAAGGTGGGTAGAATTTCTACAAAACAATAATCTAAAAAAAATAGTAATAAAATGGACTAGCGATTGATCATTTATGAGAAAAGATTGAATATGTCATCATAAGTTCATTGGTGAATTATAAAGTCTTTGAAAGACAACATGACATAGAATAAGAGAATCATGACCTTTTCAAGGTAGCATTAATTGAGAGAAATACTACAAATGAAATGAAATAAAACAAGCTAATTGAATGAAATAAAAATTCTAGAAGATAAATAAATTGATTGAGAATATGTGATGCCACAATCAATCTACAATGTGTGGATTTGACTTGAAAACAAAATTAAATGGTTAGCAAGGAGAAAAGAAGCAATTCATAGCATGAATTATCCAGTTGATTACACACTTCACCCTTCACCCTTCTCAATTCATAGGCAACTTGGAGGTGGTGCTTATGTTGGAAAACTATGGCCGGGCAGGAAATAACTCCAATTCAAACAACTACTATCGATAGTCTTGATTAAGATAAATGTTATTACTATTTATTTTGGTTACACCATGTTATTTCATCACATTATTTCTATTCATGTGTGTATAATGACTACTTATTTCCATTCCTAATGACATTATTGGTGTTCAATACTCTATATATTTATATATAAATATTATAATAATATATATATATATTATATATATATATATATATATATATATATATATATGTGTATAATGACTACTTAATTTCATTCCTAATGACATATTGGTTGTTCAAGATACTCCTATATATATATATATATATATATATAATATATATATATATTATATATTATATATATATATTATATATGGAATAATTTCAAAGGAAACTAAGTGTGTTACATGCATATTTTCATATTGGGTTGTCCATGTGATATGGTTGTGAGAAAGTTATGTATGAAACTAATAAGCCTCATAAATAAATTTGAGAAAAAGTTTATGTATTACACCAAAGTGGTTAAGTTTATTGAGTTAACATTCATTATTTAGAGCAAGTCAAAGCAAAAAAAAAATGTTCACACCATTCTTAGTGGCAAGTGGAAAAAATGTCTACCAAAGTCTAGTCAGTTTATTAGATATTAGAAATAGTAACAAACACCTCAACTATACAACAAAACCAAATAAGGGCACAATGTATCTGTGTTCATTATATGTACATATCTTTTAGTGGAATCTTTGAGAAATTGTGTTTTAGGGGTGACAAACACATGGTTGAATTTGCATAAAGTTGTGCATTGCATTTCTGCCAAAAGACTACAAATACAATTATAAAATACCTAGAGAAGACAATGTTAAGTTAAAGAAATGAATTAGTTGTTCAAGTTGGATGGAGTGAGAAGTTATGATGATCCATCTAGAGTGTTGGTATTTATTATTGCATGACAAGATCCAAAAGGTGCCAATAATTGCATCCATCAATACAAATGATTTATGGAATGTAAATGATAGTGGAAACTCTATAAAACCCAAAATTAAAATATAAATAAAGAGAATTCACAAACTGTTACAATCATGTAAGTTCATGAATATTATCTTCATATTTTTTTCACATCCTAGTCTCTAATTACGATCCGCTTCACAAACATTAAAAAGGGTATGATTTAACAATGTTCAAATTTCTTTACATAGTATTTAATTATGATTCATCTATTCTCTAAATGTGCTCTACATAATATTACAATTCCATGGAGAGGGTTTCTTACTTTTCAGTGTTCAATTGTGCTTCACTTCTCGGTCTCTAGTTGTGTTTTGTATAAAGCATTTACTTCTTAGAGCTTAAGAAAACACTCAAACTATTAACCTAGTGGCCATTTAGAAAGTGCTAATATAATCTGTGAATGTGTAAATAGATACCCTTGTGATACTCTCATTCAAACTAGCTCCACTTTTCAATATTTCTATATCCAAGAAATAACATAATATTTTACATATATAATATTACTCAAGCGATCATTATGTCATTTGGGGAATAGAGTATGCAATCAGGAAGTATATGGGTCTTGTTGACAGTGCTGGACCTGCCAACATGTTAAGGAGATCTCCCCGATAAGAAGTTGTTAAAAATAGCAACAAGAAATGATAAAAATAGAATCCAATATATTCCAATTTTAATTTGTCCTTGAATTAAAATTGAGAATTAAAATCCGAATTTAGTCTCACCAGCTGCTTGAAAATAATTAATTAATTCATCTTGGATTTATTTGTTGGAGAAATTCAAGCTAAAAGTATTTGTGAAGTCATGCAACAGTTATCCCTTAAATTAAGGAGATTATCCCTTAATTAAGGAGATAAGATTGAGTTGTAATTGAGTTGTAATTATTTAGCTCAGTTTATTGAGTTAAGTCCAGTTAAATTAGTTCCAAACTGTTTGAGAAACTAATTGTGAGTTCAGTCAGTTAATGCATGCATGCATCAAACTAGTGTACTCCAGATAACTGAAGATTCCCTCATAAATAACTCATGCATGTCTATTCAGAGAAAGACCCAGTTGAGATTAAAGACAGGGACAGTGTACTATTAATTGCATGAGTTTTCCTATAAAGGAAACTCATCCATGCAGAAGGAACAAGGTTCCTTGAGTATTGCGTAGTTTTACAAGGTGTGAGATCAGTGTGAGTGATTAGTGTTACACTTGGTAACAGTAGGATCACCCAAGAGAAATTGTGCAAGGAAATAGGAGGGATGGAGGGCACAGGAGAAGGTTTGTGAGAACCCTTGTTTGCCTGTGAGCATCGAGGAGGATTGTACTAAGAGCTGGTTAGCTGTGAAAGCTAAGGCTTTGTATTATTCTGATATATTTCCACCTTATATGATAATACAAATAGTGGGGTTTTAGCTAAGGCTTTCCCCTGAGTATTTTCTATTTTTCATGTTCGTTGATTCTTCTTCTTATGGTTATATGTGTTCAACTCTGATTCAGCTCGATCTTTAAGCTTCCACAAGTTTGATAGTAGAAGTAGATTATAGTATTTTGCTTTGGTATATTTCATTATCAAGTTAATCTATAGCCAGATTTTCTACACAGATCCCAAAGGTAGATTTGTAGAGACTTTGCAGGAAATTCTACATGGCATCGGAACCTAGTTTATGAGAGCCTAGTTTATCGAAGCTATGAACATTATACAGAGAAGATAATTTGAAGTTTGAAGTTTGGGGTTGCAGGTGAAAATCGAATTCATATCATACAGTTAAAAAAGAACGAGATGGGTCATTATGCGACTAATTGCCCAATGAAGAAGTCCATGAAGGGATCCTTGGAAGGATCGGAAGGTGAGGCATTAGCCTCTCAGTTCGAAATGGAATTTACCCTCATCGCATGCATGGTGTCATTGATGATGGGTTGTGGTTGGTATCTTGAAAGTGGAGCCTTATTCCACATGACCGACGATAAAAGTTTATTCAGTACCTTGGAGGAGAAATACCTCAATATTCACATAGAGGTGGGTGTCGATGAAAGGTATAGTGTTTCAGGAGTGGGCACGGTTGCTTTTCAGAGGGAGCATGGAGCTATTATCACCTTGACAGATGTGAAGTATGTGTCTGGATTGAAGAATAACTTGGTATCAGTCGCAATGTTGGAGGAAAAAGGCTACCATGTTGTTTTTAGTAAGGGAAAGGTTTTCCTTAGACACATCACCATGGGACAGGTGAAACAGATCGGCTCACGAGTTAAGAACCTGTATGCTCTTGAGGTTCAAGATGCATGCAAATCCTTGAGGAGCAAGGCAAATGTTAGAGACTTGGTGATTGAGAGGGAGAGTAAATTACCTCTCAACATGCAACCCTAGAAGAAGTTTCAAACAATTGTGGAGGAGCCACAATTGGAGAAGTGGGCAGAGGGATCACATGCAACCATACCTCTAGGTTTGAGGTGGGATGATGTGAAGTGATAGTCCCAAGAAGGATAAAATTACGTAGGGTTCATTGAGAGGTTTTATCTCATGGATCATACCATGCTACAGGAGCCCAAAGTACATAGTAGTAGGAGGCATCAGTGGGATTGATGCAATCAGAGATCAAAGTAACAAAGGCTAGAGCATTCAGATACTAAAGAGCGTAGAGAAGGATTGACAATAGTGTAGAAAGGAAAAGTTAGCAGAAGCACAAAGTTTTCAGTTGACAGAGGCAATAGCAGTTAGAGACTTTGATGACAGATGCATCATACTGATTCAGATTGGATGTTTTTTTTTGTTTCTAGAGTTGTTGGAGCAACAACACTAGAGAGAAGTGTTGCATGCATAACATTCAAAAGGTTTAGGATCGGGATCGAGTTGAATTCCTTTCTTGTTGAGAGGGAGTGTTTAAAATAGCAACAAGAAATGATAAAAATAGAATCCAATATATTCCAATTTTAATTTGTCCTTGACTTAAAATTCGAATTTTTTCTCACCAGCTGCTTGAAAAATAATTAATTAATTCATCTTGGATTAATTAGTTGGAGAAATTCAAGCTAGAAGTCTTTGTGAATTCATGCAACAGTTATCCCTTAAATTAAGGAGACTATCCCTTAATTAAGGAGATAAGATTGAGTTGTAATTAGTTAGCTCAGTTTACTGAGTTAAGTCCAGTTAAATTAGTTCCAAACTATTTGAGGAACTAATTATGAGTTTAGTCAGTTAATCCATGGACACATCAAACTAGTGTACTCCAGATAACTGAAGATTCTCTCTTAAATAAATCATGCATGTCTATTCAGAGAAATACCTAGTTGAGATTAAAGACAAGGACAATGTACTCTCAGTTGCATGAGTTTTCCTATAAAGGAAACTCATCCATGCAGAAGGAACAAGGTTCCTTGAGGATTGCACAGTTTTACAGGATGTGAGATCAGTGTGAGTGATCAGTGTTATACTTGGTAACAATAGGATCACCCAAGAGAAACTGCGCAAGGAAATAGGAGGCTTGGAAGGCAGAGGAGAAGGTTTGTGAGAATCCTTGTTTGCCTGTGAGCATCGAGGAGGATTGTACTGAGAGCTGGTTAGCTGTGAGAGCTAAGGCTTTGTATTATTTTGATATATTTCCACCTTGTATGATAATACAGATAGTGGGGTTTTTAGCTGAGGCTTTCCCCTGAGTTTTTTTTGTGTTTCATTTGCATTGATTCTTCTTCTTATGGTTATATGTGTTCAGCTCTGATTCAGCTCCATCTTTAAGCTTCCACAAGTTTGATATTAGAAGTAGATTATAGTATTTTGCTTTGGTATATTGCATTATCAAGTTAATCTATAGTCATATTTTCTACATAGATCTTAGAGTTAGATTTGTAGAGAATTTGCAGGAAATTCTACTAAAGTCCCAACTATACCTCAGACCATTTGGAGTAGGAGTCCCAGTAGTGGGTGGTAATGTAGTGCCTTGATCGCGATAGCATGCAGAGGTAAGTATGATAGCTTTGGTCAGAAGCAAGTGTGTGACCTTGCAGTGGGTCAAGCAAGATGTATGAGGGTTCTAACACACAGAGGGGAAAGGAAGTGTGTCCCTTAGAATCCTGTAATAGTATGCAGCCTAAAAGGAACACACGAGTGGAATGACATCACAAGCTGGAAGCAAAATAGTCCACAAATCAAAGTGACAGGTTAATCCAACAACATGTATTCAACCATATTCGTGCAATTTCATACAAAATAGTTCATACACAAATGTGTAAGTTAAACAAAATACATTGCTAAAGCAACCAAAATAGTCCAACTACAATAACAACATATGCATGAAAATGTGTTGACTCAGTTATATTATTAAGTGAAAGTTCCATCCATACATACACCATTGACATCCATTAGCCCCAATAGTGGAACATTACAGTCAACATCATCTGCTCCTCCAAAGAAGCATATTGGCTTTACTCTGTGGAGAAGCCAAGGCTCATCACAATACTCCCAACCCTTCTCTAAGCCTACACCTAGCCAAAAGCTTGGCTCCCAAAAGCCCGCACTATGAGTTATGAGGTTTTATATATAAAAAAGGGTCTGGTGAACCTTGACATTCCCATTTGACTCTTTTACTACCCTCATGACTCTTCAAATCCTTTACAAATAACTCTTTAAATTACAGAGTGAATGTTCACATTCCACTAACGACACTTGGAATTTCACTTACAATATATTTACAAATAATAATACAAATTCCACATATACTCATGTGGAACAAAATAGGTTTGAGTTAGCCTAACAAGACAAACACCATCACTCATAAGCTTGGGGAAAGACCAACTCAGAAACATCCTCTTGATGGTCTTCGAAGACGAACTGATACCAAGCTTGGTACTGCGCTATGGTGTCTCCCTATTGTTTGGAGATGTATTTTTGGAAGCAGACTCTTGCCTCCATTGCTTCTGGGTATATGGTTGTGGAACCTTTGTCCAACTCATCTTGAAGCATGTGCAACATTGTCTTGAGTGTGGTTGGACAACTGATGTACTTATGCATGTTTTTTGCTCTCAGTTGCAAGTCATTGCTGGTGGCCTCCTGCATCAACTGCTCCATGTACCTGTCGATCTCCAGCTAGACTTGGTTCTTATTAATGGCTTGGGTGAGGGAACCGATTGAATGGATATTGTGTGTCCTCACCATGACATCCAGACTCTTGAAAAACCATGCATATGAAGCCTCAATGCTAGTGATGAGCGGAGATAGCTGCTCATAGTTTCAGATCAACATCCAGATCCATGTTTTGTCTAGCTCTTCCTACGACATCATTATCTTTTGCAAGTAAATCGGGGCTTGCTTGTACCTCATTGTCCATTCATGTACATGCATAATAACAGTGTGTATATCCTTGAGAGTTTGGGAAATCTTCATGGACTGCTGCTAAAAACCATACAGATGAACAACCACCTTGTGCACGAGGACAAATCTATCATAAAGTTTCCACATGGTGGTCTCAAGAATCGATACTTTAGCAAGTATCACTTTCCTCATCTATGCCATAGCGGATCCTATGGATTGCTCTCTCCTCTGCCTAGCCTCTTGTCAGTCCTTTGCCATCTGATCATTCTCTGCTAGCAAGAACTTGACAGTTGAGCTTGTGGTTTCTCCATAAGCCTTAGAGGCATTGGCCATGGCATCTAGATGTTTCCTAACATCTGACACAATCACCCTTTCCTCCATATGTGCAGGTGATGCGTATCATTTGGGAGATGTTTTCTCCATGCATGTACAATCCTTTATTGTGACTCATCAAATGACACATTGTACACATCCATCATCAAATCATCATCAAGGATGACAACCTCTTCTTGCTCGGTCGAGACTAGTTCTAATTCTAGAAGAGGTGGAGACTAAGGGGCGACCTCAGATGTTCTTGGCATGAAGTCGATATCTTGGTCATGTGGCTCCTGTTCCAACTCCATGTCCATTGCTTCAACCATTTTCTCAATCTGATGAGCAAGTTCCCAAACCTGCACCTGCTCACCCTCTTCTTCATCTGCTGGCTGTTCAGACTCTTCTACTTGTATTGGTGCAATTTTCTCTGTCATTGCACCTTGCTCTTCTTCTTCTTCATGTTTTTTCTTCTCTTCCCTCTCTCTCCTTCTTAGCTCGCACTCTTCTTTCATTTTCTTCCTTGTTTCTTGCAGCTTCCTCTCTACATCCTCCAATATTTGCTTCTCTCTCTTCCTTCGTTCTACTTTCTTTATGCATTTTTCCCCTTTGCCTCTATTTCCAAAGCTACTCTCTCAACGAAACAATCTTCTCTGAACTTGTAGTTTTTCTCAGCCTCTGGGTTCTCGACAATATTCCTCTTGCCTTTGTCTTGTGTTGTTTTGCTTCTTAGTGTTTCTATTGTTGCTACTTCCTATGGTGATGTTGTCTGTAGAGTAGCTTTCCATTCTATAGCCATGTTGACCAGTCCATTGAGCCTAGAGGAGTTGTAACGGTACCTCCAAGGGTCTTCCTCTGCCTAATGAAATGTCTCGTGGATCCATGGATAATACACCTTCGCACAATGGTTCTTGCATATGCCATGGGGATAATATGGATTGTAGCCCTTGGTGCCAAACTCAAACTTTTCTAAGTCCTTGGCCTCAACATTTGCATCCATCAAGCTCTGGATCTCGTACAATCCAATCCACGAAGGAAGAGCAGGCCATGGTGTCTTCTTCTCCCTATGTAGCCTCGCTGATAACCCTGTGGAGATGTGATATGCAACCTCTTGCATGACCAAATTATCCATGGGAGACCTTGATAGCACATGCAGAGGATTCTCTCCACTAAACATCTTGATGATGGTGCCACCGAGTGAGGCATACCAATCTACAATGTTAAGTAATGCCTACATTGCTTCTTGGGACATGCAAGGTGGATCATGTTCAAAGATAAAGTTGTAAATTGAGATGATGAAATGGTCATATAGCCTCACCATGAATCCTTGATAGCTGCACACATAAAGCAACTTGTAATAAATGTTCATAACATTCTCTAATGGTGTCCATGTCCAACCCATGTCAGGAAACAAATGTTGGGCATAAATTGCATCAAGTAGGTACGCGGACATATAGAATATCACTTGCTCATCCTTGGGCACATTCTGGGCATTATCCACATGCACTTGCAGTTGAAGAGCCAACATATCCGACCAGTTGAATGGCCTTCCTTCATTTCCAATTGATCCTACACAACCACCCAATTCTATGGAAAGGTCATCGTGCTCTCTGGACCGTACAAGTGGCATGCAAAGATGATCAAGAGTTAGTAGGCCTTTCTGAGTAATTTAGTCTTATAGACTTGATTGGGTGTTGACCTGAAATTCAATGACTCTTTCACCCAACACTTCATGATGTCTATAGTGTTCACCTTGTTGTTGGGGGTATAGACAAATGAATCCATGTGATTCACTAGTTGTGGTAAGTGATACATCTGATGATAGTTTTCCATCATGAAGGTAGCAAGTTTTGTTCCACTGGCATTGCTCAATTTCATCATCTCAGGATTGGTATGTGAGATAATCCGGTGAATGATGCCTACACGTGGGAAGGTGGGGTACCTACATGCAACCTTATATAAGCCTAACTTGTGGATGTTGACATAGACATGTTGATCTTCCAGATCTTCTTTGAAGCTGTCTATGAAGATATCCTTGATTTCTTGCCATTTTATCTTCATGTCCTTCTCTATGAACAATTGTGTGTCTACATAGACTAGCAAGTTCATTGACACCTATTCAGCTACATCCCTAGTGCTTCTCTTAATAGTAGCCTTTGATGTAGCTCTCTTGGAATCCATGTTACCTACACTACTGAAAAGCTTTTCAACAACTGTTGTACCTAGAGATAGTGAGGACACTCATGACATGCAAATTTTAGGTTGAAGTTGAAATCGCTTCAAGACAGACCAAGCAATAAACTGGGCAACTGCTAGGCAAGATTTCACCATTCTAGGTTTCAAAGGTGAGTTACTTTCATTTGGATCTACGCATTGTGCAGTCCTAGCTGCTAGTGGGGAGGTGATGCTGACTGGAACTGCACAATGTGCAGTTCAATCTGGCTTGTGTTGGTTGGGACTATGCATTGTGAAATCCCAGTGGCCAAGGCTCTGGGACTAGCTCTTGGAACTACACAGTGCATAGTTGGATCCAGTCGCTGGAAGCCTCTATGCAATTCCTGGAGCCAAGAAAGAGCCTTGAGATCTAGAAATGCGTAGTGCATGCAGGGAAGAGCTAGATTTGGTCCAAGGAAGCCCAGATCTGCCTAAGGGCAACATGAAAATGAGCAGATATGAAAGTGTGAGTGATGGTTGGTGTAGATCTGAGTGAATGGTGATCCATGCAATGAAGCTTATTGAGAGAGTCGTCACATCGACGACCATTAGTGCAAGAACTAGGTTATGCATGTGACACTTAGGAAAGGCAATGGAAAACTTAAAACAACACTTCTACAAGTTTAAAAAAATAAAAATGCCAGCAGTCGTTCAATAAAATGGGTAAAATAACACTCTCACAATCCAAGGAAACAAAAGCAATAGAAAAAGGAACAGAAGACTAGAAAAGCAAGACCTACCCAGAAAAGTTATGACAACTATGTTGAAGGTTCCTAGATCTCATCGGGAATGCTAGAGCTCCAAGATCGAATGTGTAAATTAGCTCTATAAATGCCCATTAAATATATTTGATCGATTTATGGTTTATGATGTGAACGTCAAAAATCTAGGAAAAAGGGACACATGGTGACAGTTTCCAAAAATAGCTCAAATGTAACTCTGATTGCTAAAAATAGATCCCTATCTTTTAGGGATTCTTTTGACTTTTTTACTTTTTTCTTTTTCAGGAAAGGTTTTCATGCATGCACAGAGAAATTGTGCAGCTTCGGAGAGAACCAGACAACTCACTGACACATGCATTAGGCAGCCACTGAGGGAATGCTTTTGTGCAATTCATTGGCTAAGTAGCTCAAGCTGCCTCTCATGCTCTATGCCATTTCCCAGCTAAAGATAGACTGTGAGCTGGGTATGTGCAATTATGGATTTGAAGCTCCTTGTTGACTTGAACTGCGCATTTCCTGATAGTAAGGTTGCTTTCCCTCTAGGATTGCACATATCACCAAGGCAAGCCAAGAACCAGATTGAAACCAAGTGAAGAGGTCAACTTGTGGTTATACAACCAAGCGAGTAAGAAAACATAAGTTGTAAAGAAAAATACAGAACTCAATGAAAGCTTAAGTACCTAGGTTAGTGGGAGATAAGTTGCTGGGAATTTAGTAGGGATGCTCCAAAATTAATCTTAGGAAAAATTTTGGAGGGTGGTTTTAGCCACTACAACAGTTCCAAAGGAGATGAGGTCTTTGGATATAGGAACTGAATGACCTAGTCATAAATAAAAAAATCCCATCACATAACATAAATTTTCTATAATACCATAACAGTATTCATAAGATACAATGGGACAAGTATAGCCCGGGTTCTACTACCTAGGAGGATGCGAGACTATACATCACAACTACCCCTCTCTTTTGATGATTTGTTATGCCCATTTTGACATAGACATATTTCTATGTTGATGCCCTATTTGTATTTTTATGTTGTTTCATCTATGAATGCTATGTGATATTGATAAATTTCAGTTGGACTTATGAACATACTTATATAAAAACTTGATGGATTATGTTTTGTTGATTAAAATATTTGATGTGTGATTTACCTGATTTATGGCTTACTTGATTATGATTTATCTAGTGCATGACTTATCGAAGTTATGGTTTATTTGATGTATGACTTATTTGGATATGATTTATCCAATGAATGACTTATCAAAGTTATGATTTATCTGATGTAAGATTTAGTTTCAGCATGCTGATGTTAAATGAAAAAAAAATTGGGTACATGAATACTAGACTTAATAGCATGATGATTATGATCACTTGTGTATATATATTGTTGTTATGTATATGCAAGGATGAGAATTAACTTGCAGATTGAAAAGGACTATGTAATAGCCAAGGTCCATGATATTGAATGGGGGATGTTGAGACATCCAATGAGGAATAGTATGATGTACATTATTCTATTACATTTCATATATACTTAATATGAACTATTATAACATGGGCAAAGTGAAAATGGAAGGTGACATGAATGCCAGACAAAATTATTTGATGACAAGTATCCAACTAGTGTCGTATTGTGGCCCATATTAGGGTGTTGACCCTAGTTCTTTGAGGAGGGGTGGAGGCATTTCCCACCGTATAACCTCTAAGCTTGGAATCATGGGAGGGAAGTGATGAACATACTCCCCTAGACATGTGATAATGATTGCCAGTTTCCTGTTGGGGAAGTTAGTTCAATAAAGTCGACGCTTCCGCCATCTTGGTTCTATCAGTGGTTAGATCGATATAGTCAATGCCATAGTACATTGTAGCAGAGGATGGTTAGGATGGGAGCAGAAATAGGTTAGGGAGAATAGGAGGCCATAGGATAGTTAGAGACTCTTGATGGAAAGTGGTATCCTTGCTTGACTTACTTAATTTGACTACGATATCTCTCTCTATTTTTATGTCTTATTATCATATTCATTTTGAGCTACTTGTTTCCTTTTGACTCTAACTTCAAGAAAAAAAAAATTGAAGGGGGGGAGTTTGTAATGCCCTATGTGATCCTATTATCTTACATTATATTATTAATCTAATTATTGAGTGATTGCATTTTTTGCTTGATTCCATTAAGTATTATTAGTATACGTATGAGGAATGTGTACACTGGCTACATACCCATACCTCGCATGAGTACACTAGTACTCTAAAGATTAAAATTTTAGATGATAAAATAAATGGTTAAGATTGATTAAAGGCTAATCTTGATTCGTGTTTAATCAACTTGAAAATATTGACTTATATTATTAAGTTATATTGGTATATACTTAATATTAGATACTTGTGAATCTGTAATTTTAATTTATTAATATGAAATAGTATTAATAATTTATTATTTAACTATTATTCATTTCTCAAGGATTGACAAGTTGTCTCCTCAATTTTATTTGTGAATTAAATATTAATATTTCATTTCCCAAGGTTAAGTTGTCTCCTCAAATTTATTTATGAATTAAATATTAAGATTTCATTTCCCAAGGTTGACAAGTTGTCTCTTCAAACTTATTTCTAAATTAAATATTAATATCTCATTTCCCAAGTTGACAAGTTGTCTCCTCAACTTTATTTATGGATAAGATATAAGAAGGAAATTCAATGTCATTAAATTAAAAGGATGGGTGAGTATTCATGGCCTTAATGGTAGGTGTTTAAGGTGGATGAGTGGGGGAGACATAAAGGGGGGATTCTTGGTCTTTATTGTTGGTATTTGAGAAATAATTTGAGAGCTAGGGAACCTTTCGAGGTTCCCTCAGCGTGGAAGTAGAGAATTGAGGAGAATGATATTGGTTGTAAGTTTGATAATGATTTTGGACACACTGTGATAGTTGGTGTTGGACTTGGGCTTGGAAGGTTAGGGAACCTATGGAGGTTTCCTTGGCTGGGAAGTCAGATAGATATTCCTAGATGGCAGGGTGGTAAATTCAGTCGAGTAGTCCCACCAAGAGCACCCCCACTAAGCCACCGGATTAGGTATTATTTTGTTAGTTGTTTTATTTATGTGAATTTCTACAACTCAAATTCCTTACATGTTTAATATACAGAAAATCAAATTTTATGCTATTGTCAAATAATTATAGTGTTATAAGTATGATATTTTTCTTCATGTGATTAAATTAGAGGTTAAGACCCTAGGTTGGGTCCTCACACTCTAAGATAGATGAGTTTAGGACAAATAAAATCACATGTAAAAAAACACTTATAATGGTTTAAGAGAATTACAAGAATAACTACAAAACAACATTGTATCTAGATTCCATATTTTCAAGAGTTTGGAATGTATTTTGTTAGTCATTCGTTGGACATAATATAATTATCTTACCTTATCTTATCTTATCAAAAAGTATAGTGCCAATCATATAGATGATTTATTTTTCTTGTATGTAACCTGTTACCACAAAATCTAGCGGATATAATGCAAAGCCTCACTAGGAAATTAAGGTCTTAAGAAAACAAAGAGATTAGCCACCATGTTACCTCAGTGGACTCTCTCCTTCTAATCTTTGGTTGGATTTTATCCCCATAAAGGAGGTTTCCCTAGCAAGACTTAAAGGTTAGATGACTAGGGTTCCAAGCCAAATGGCTCTCTTAAGAGCTTGTAGATAAATCACCTAAAAATGTCTTCAATAAAGGAGGGTTCATGGCGGTAATAGTCTAATGGTTATGGGAGAAGGTACCTAAAAAATCCCTTGAGGCCAAGAGAAGAGCTTCAAATGTTCAATTACACTTTCCACCAACCACAATAAACTAGAAACAAATTGTTATAAGCTAGGGTTTTTATGATATGTAGATTTATAACATGCAAAAGCATATATAAGTAAAGAAACAACCTCTAGAGTTTAAATGATGAAATGAACAAGGAATAAAGCCTATTTAAGAGGTAAGTAAGGGATATGTCAACTCTTAGGTTTTAATGGTTAAAGATGCATAAAACAACAATATAAACCCTAGACGTCAGCCCTAAATTTTTTTTTGGGGGGGGGATGCAATAAATGCTAGAATTTTCTTTTCAAATATTAATAAACATAATTTACACTTTAAAAAGCAATAACATATAGGAACAAGAATGATATTAAATGAAAAATTAAATCAAACTCTAACTATAGTAAACATGAAATAAAGAAAAGAGAAATTTTAAAGGTGATCCCACGAATAGACTAGTGCCTCTATTCAATTGGGCAATGGAGTCAAAGAGGGCAAGGTCAATGATTAAAGGACTTGGATGAATTGGATGGAGAGAGTGGAAGACTAAATAGTTTCTCCTTAGAAACCCTAGTGATCTATTTTATTAGGAGATTTAAGAGCAAAGGATGCATGCACCAAGTTCCTTTGATGGATTCTTGAATGAAAAATTTTCCATAACATATAGAAACAAGATTTCATGAAAGATTTTGTAGTTTTTAATATGGCACAATAGAAACCCTACTTTCATAAACCGACATATAAAATAGAATAAAAATGACAACAAATTACACCATTTAATCAAGAATCACTTCATCAATCCAAAGATAGTCTTCATGCAAAAATATCCCTCCCAAGATATTTCACTCCATAAATTATCCATTGCATCCAAGAGAAAAAGAGAAGACAAATAGTGCACACTCACCCAAAAGAAGAGGAGAAAGAGTTTGTGATGATGAATAAGTGAAAATGACTTCCCTCTATTTATATTAGGGAAACCAAGTCATATTTCACTAATTTTCAACAAAAAACCCCTAAACATTTGCATGAAGCGTTCAAAGCCAACCTCAAAATAACTTTACAAAAAAAAAAAAATGTAAGAAATATGTCATAAATCCCCCACACCTATGGGAGTAGAGGCTCTCCAACATGATGTCATCCTCCAAAAATGGGTATCTCCATGAAGAAAGTGAAAAAATGGGTCCAAGAGTGGTCCTCACTCCAAAATATATCATCCAAATGCATTGGTACATCTCCTCCACCAAGACATCATCATCAAAAAGGTTCATGTCACCCTACTATGGTATGCATGAGTGATGTAGTAGTTTTAGGATCAAACGTTGGCATCAAAATAGGGGGTGCTTTCCCTTCCAAACCATCTCAAGTGGTATCCATAATCATCTGGGCTCTAGAACAATGGAACGCCCATCAAATAAGTTCATGGCTAGCCTAGGGACATCTAGGTCCATATGGGTACATTGTTAATGAAACAAATTCCTTGGATTCTTGACTTACCATTTCAACATTTGGAGGTGTAGCAATGGATGTACAACCATGTGGAATATCCTCAAATATCAAGGCTCATTTGAGTAGGGGAAAAATCAGGGATGCAATGTCATATGTAATATTAAAGCTGGGCTAGACATCCTATTCACTATGATGGAGAGATGTTAAACTATCCCTTAAGGGATCTCTGTTGCATGTGAGATGAACCACCTAAAACATACTCTCAAGATCAAGTGAGATCAACATCTTAGGGACAAAATGTTGAGTGCGTTGGAATTTTGTTGTCATTAATGTCAAGTTTTGTCATTTAGGTCAAGTTCAAGGGAAGATTAGTAAGTTTCCATTGTCATTGATGTCACTGTTGTATATGACGACAATTCTGAAACTACTAGATATGGAGCAAGAATTTTTGGATTTCACTGATGCTTTAAAGGAAGGATTGGGATGTGTATTAATGTAAGAAGGAAGAGTAATAGTGTATGTGTCAAGAAAACTTAGAACCCACAAGGAGAACTACTCAACACATGATCTAGAAATGAAAACTATTGGTTATGCCCTCAATATTTGGAGCGACTATCTACTAGGAAGAAAGTTTGAACTAAGGAATGATCATTATGGGCTACAACACATATTTACCCAATACCATTTAAATGCCAAACATTGAAGGTGGTTAGAATTAATAAGTGAATATGATATTATTTACATAAAAGGAATAGTAAACATGGTGGTGGATGCTTTAAGTAGGAGACCATGAATATTTTTAGGGATAATTCCCTTAAAAGACAAACGTGAGGGATAAGTTGCTCAATTTACAAATTGAGGACAGCTGGTACAAGGAGGTTAGTAAGTGTTTGAGGGAGGATGAAATGATGGGTCCAAAGTATGAAGGATACTCCTTAGATGGTGATGGACTACTATGTTTCCATGGGAGTATATATGTTCCATCAAATGAGGAATACACCAATTAATATTGAGCGAAGCACATCGAGCAGTATACATGGCACACCTCGGTGTTAAGAATATGGGTGTTGGCCTAAAACCACTCTTCTTTTGGAAGAGGATGAAGAATGAAATTATAAAATTTGTAGTGAGATGTTGAGTGTCAATGAGTGAAAGTTGAACATAGACATCCAACAGGGTTATTGCAACCCCATGAGATACCAGAGTCTAAACTGGAAGTTATATCAATGGAATTCATTATGGGACTACCAATGACCACAAGAAGACATGATGTCGTGTTTGTAGTGATTGACACACTCACCAAGGGTGACCATTTTATACTAGTTAAGACTACATATAAGGAAATGAAGATAGCCAATGTTTTTACTTATGAGATTGTGAGATTACATGGAGTGCCAAGGAAGATCATATCAGATAGGGAGTAGTGTTTGCAGGAAGGTTTTGAACCAATTTCCAAGAATCCTTGGGAACCTGGTTTAACTTCAACACTGCTTATCATCCTAAGGCAAATGGTAAAACATAGAGAACTAATCAAATCCTCATGGACATGCTACAAATGTATGTGATTGAATAACAAACATGACAGGAATAATTTTTACCACTAGTGGAAATTTCTTACAATAACAGTTATTAGAGTTCCATCAAGATGGCACCATTTGAGTTCTTATACAGGAGGCCTTGTAAAATGCCTCTCAATTAGGATTGGTTAGAGGATTCAGTGTTAATAAGACTAGAAGTAGGACAAGAGATGGAGGAACAAATGAAGATGATCAAGGGGAGGCTTAAAGAAGCACAAGCTCAATATAAGAGCTACGTTGACGCTCCCCAGACGTATCAACGTTATGAAGTGGGAGATAGGGTGTTTTTTAGAGTAAGGCCTATTATATAAATATTTTGGCACTGCAAACCCAATCACATATGTCCATAAACCAAGGGGTTCTAAGCCCCTAAAAGTGTTGTTTCATACCCTAAAAGAACAAGTTCAACTAATTACATCATTTTCCAGAAGTTCTCCCTGAAAAACTGCTCAGAACTGGTCAAAACTGGACCATACAGACTGCTCCATGCTGAGGGTGCGATGCATCACACCTGTCACATGCAAAGGGTGCGATGCATCTCACCTGTCACATGCAAAGGGTGCGATGCATCTCACCTATCACATGCAAAGGGTGCGATGCATACTGAAAAGCCCTTCTATAGGTTGCAATGAGCGAGAGTAGACAAATGGCAGAGGCAGTTTGCTAGGTGGAAACCCAGAGAATCTTTTAGAAACTGCTCATTTGACACTTTTCTTTCTGAATTCACCCAGGGATGAGTAAGAGATCATGAAATCTCCAAGTGGAACCAAGAACTATCAGTGAAATGACACTAATCAAAATCCTAGAAGCTGACTCACCCACCTACAAATATCTATATATGGATCCCTCATCCTAGAGATCCAGAGGCTGGAATTTTGTATTTTGTAAGGAAGTGTTGTTGGTTTCTCTTTGGGACATTGTATTGTTGGGTGATCTAGCTTTTCATGAGGTGAAGAGGGATTTCATGCTAGGAGGATGGCGTTGGATCAGACAGCAGGGTTGTAATCCTCTCTTCTCCTACTTCTATTAATAAAGCTATTTGAGTTTTCCTCCATATACTTGTATATTTATGAATCTTGTATTTGTGTACGCATTTGTATGGTTGATGTATATTTGATCCTACATTGTTTATGGTTATAGATCTCTATGCTTTGGTGCTATTTTTCTACTTTGACTCTAAAGGTGTTCTTTGAAGCGGGACAAGTGAGAAAGGAGTGGCGAAATCTCTATCAAGGGAGAGAGGAAACTAGCAAGGAGCCAAGCGAAAGACTGAGGTTGGTACTCTCTACTTCTCTCTCATCTATCTCTCATAAAGGAAAATACAAGTGGCTTTAAATTGTTTGTTTCTAAGATAGCTACCTGTCTTAGTGGGACTAGTAGCTCTGAATGGACACTAGTTTTCCCAATAACAAAATGGCGACTCCACTGGGGAGAGAATAGTTTGTTTGTTTGTTTCTATTTGTTTTCTTTATAAACTACAGACAGGGCCTGAAGTTAAGCTAGCTAGTCTTTGAACTACATTTTCTATGCAAGTGAAAAGTAGATCAATGTTGCTTCAGTCAATCTCTGGGTTTGTTTATGAACTGAAAAACTGACATGCAAACATCCTAAGAGCCCTAGTGGTAGCTCAATAACCTCATTAGATCAATCCATGTACTTTGTGTTTATTGTCTATCATTAGCTCAGTCTAAATCCCTGAACTTAGCTGCAAATTGTGAGTGAAAACCAAGCTCAGTCTCATCCCTAGACCATTGCACTGTCTCTCATTGGCAGTCTGGATGCATCGCACCTCCTATGTGTTGCAGGTGAGATGCATCCCTGTTTCCCTGTGTTACAGATGCGATGATTGAATGAGACTGTTTCTGCCTCCAGATTTTGGTTTTTCCTTCATTGTTTTCAGCTCTATTCAGTGGTTTTCCTGTCTATGATCAGTATATCACTATTGAAACTCTCTTCCTTTACATTATTCAGCCTCCATTGATAAAGAATTGTGAATGTTTTTTTATGTATTTTTCATCATTTACAGTTCTCCTTTGCAAACAGTGGCTTAATCGAACTATTGTCTTTTGATTTGAAAGTGTCGCAAGTAGTCGATTACACTTTTGCCATTGTATTTGATTTGAATCATCAATTCTTTGAAGTGTCAAAAGTAGTTTTCCAGTCGAAATTGAAAGTGTCGTCTAAATCTTCCTTTAGTTTTTGAAAAGAAATTGCTATAGTGTCGCTTTGAGGAAAGATAGTTCAGATCTGTACTTAGTTTTCTTTTTTCATTCTCACATTAAGGAAACTAAAAAAACAAATACATGCATGTGCATTTGCATTTAGACTGCATGCGGAAATTGATTTAGGATAGTGCATCTTAGTGTGTACTCTCTGCTCTATGTTGAAAGAATTTTACTTCTCTTTCCTTAGTAGCTAGGATTTTCATTGCTAAAAGAAAGTAAACGATTGTTTATCATCTTAGATTGCATATTTAGGAATTGGATATCTACATCACGTGGTGAACCTTAAAGACAAACTTCTTAAGAAAGATCAACTGTAAAATAAACCTCATTGAACATAAAAATTCTTTGGAACCTAACATACAACATCTATAAGTCTAGGCTAGAGACGTATTCCGGCGTCGTAAAGCCTCGTAACTATCGTCTTCATCGTAGGTTGGGTGATTCCTCCTCTTTGATACGACAAGTGCCAGTATGAAATTGTGCTCCCACGTACCATCGAGTGTATATTGGGAGACCACAATAGGTTATATCCTTTATCCTCAGGAAGCCATGTCTACTGCCCTATCGATCACAATGCACTGAACACAGCATTCGGGAAGATTGACTGTCGTACGTAAAAAGTATTCTGCAGTTTTGTGATTAGTTTGGTAATCCCCTCTGTCTAGATTTCCAAAGCAGTCATTTTTGTTCCTTTTCAGACTCCTTAAAAGAAAAGGTCCATTTGAGCACTTGTCACTTCGGGCTCATTAAAAATCGAAGGTGACTAGATTCATCTTTAGCTTTTTCTTGACTCTTAAAAATTGAAAAAGCAAGTTGTGTCAAAGCGTCATAAAATTTATTTTAAATGGAATAACACCATTGTTCCCTCGTTGGTTTTAGGTTGAGAAAATGGAGTCCACCAATCAAGGATTTCCCCCTGGGGGAATCCTAGTCCTTTCTCTTCTTGGGGAGATGTTAGTGCTCCACACATGGCTACATTGTCCCTTCCAGGACTCACAATTGGCCTGCCAGTATGGCTTTTCTTGACCTCTGTCATTCAAAACACTGTAATTCCCCGGCAATCAAATCAACAACTAGATGATACTGAATTCACTCCCCCACCTTCTACTTCGCTTGTTTCTCCCTCTGCTTCTTCCTCTTCGCTTGGTGAAGCCAGTAATGCTAAAAACAAAGTAACTGAGAAGAAGAAGAAAGGGAAGGAAAAGAAGAAGAAGAAGCCAACGACAAAATGGGGCAACCATGCATCGTCTGGCAAAAATCCACACACTGCACCATCCAAACCTAAATCTCCATGTGTCATTTGCAAAGGAGACCACTATCATCGAGATTGTCCTTACATCCTGTGGATCTTAAGAGACTAGTCTCCCCGCTTGCACAATCTGGTGTCTTCAAGCTCTGACGATCATGTTGAGATTACACCATCAACTAGTGAAAATGAAGTCAATGGACAGAAAGGAAGATCTAAATTTCTTTGTAGACTGTGTGAAGGCGATCATGCCCTCCACCGTTGTCCTTTCCTGGATGAAGCTAAAAGAGTCTTGGATAACCGTCCTGCTTCACCACAACGACTTCCTCCTAGATACAAGAAACTCTTGCCGAGTCCATTGCTAGTTGAAAATCTAATTGACACACCTTTGTTGTCAGTCGAAGCACCTATCATTGAAGATAAACCCTCTAATTCCATACCAGACCAAAGTCAACAAGTCGAGACGGCAGTCGACCTAGTCTTGTCTTCAAAAGGTCCATCTTCAGATGATACAGTCTCCAAAGAGAATGAGAATGACACTGTTCAAATTCTTTTTGTTAATACAGAATCCAATGAGCATGGGGGAAATCTACCCATTCCTTTACCACATGAAGGAAGTTCATGAGAGATTCATCCCACTGTTTATTTGGTCCCTCCTCCAAGAAATCTAGTCATTTCCTTTGATTGGAATCTACTAGGGAAACCTCGCTTACCATCCAATGTACCATTCTGAATCATAGTACAAGCTTACAGAATGATCATGGCTAGTACTATCATAGATGAAGGGGCTTTCATGAGTATCCTTTCCTCAACTGCTTGGAAAGTGCTTGGCTCGCCATCGCTTCTACTTGAGATTCGAAATCTATCAAGCTTCAACAAAGGAACCAGTCGACCTTTAGGGATCCTTCCAAATTTTCCTATAACTTTGAGAAGGAAAATCATTTATCTAAACGTGATGGTAGTCCAAGGGCCTCTAGATTATAATCTACTCCTTGGACATGACTACATTTATAGCATGGGAGCTATTGCTTCCTCACTCTTTCGAGTGATGTGTTTCCCATATGAAGGCAAAATGGTCCAGCTTTCATTCCCCTGTTCAAACACGGCTACTAGTCAAATGCCATCCCTAACTGGTCTTTTTGTACAAGGAATGTCTCATCAATCTCCAGTCAATCCACCTGATGAGTGTGAGTGATTTAGTGAATGTGACTAAACCCAGGGGGCATGTGCCCTGGTCTGCTTCAACAGGAAAAACCCCAGATATAAGGTAGGTTTCCGCGTAGGATATATGACTAGTCTTACACACCCGTCCATTTATGAAAATGGGATTAGACTGGAATAAGATTCCCTCGTCAAAGGTTATGTGAGTGGAAGCTCCCACCATTCACCTTTGTCTATTTCGATGGACAGAGACAAGGAAGTGTTTTGTCTACAAATGCGGACGAAACAACCCTGCTTTAATGCAAGAACTTCCATATGGTAACCTGGAAACTCTACTTTTCTTTATACCTAGGGGCATGCAAACCTTTTGCTTGCAAGTGAAAATCGACCTTTTATTTTCTTAGTTTGTAGGCTCTCAACGCTTTAACCTCATAGGTCGGTCGTTCCTAGCTTGCATACAAAAGGCTCTAGAGAAAAGTTGCGCATGGGGCAAGCTCCCTAAAAAATGAACCTACTAATGAGAGACATCCTTATTATACGACTGGCATGAGCAGGTTTATGTGAAGTTCAAGCTCGTTAAAAAATAAACCTAGCAATGAGCATATGTTCCCCCAGAGTTCAAGCTCATTAAAAAAGGAACCCACCTTTCGGTAAATAACCTTTGTGATCGCATTGCTATCAACTTTTGAGCCTTGGTCGTGTTCTTACCATCACCTCCACTTTTTGGCTGATCATATGCCTCCACTTGATTGTTTACCCCTTTTGAGGAACAACTGCGACGAGTGATTCTGTTGGCCACCTTCTTTACACTGCCATGATTGAAAAGTTCCAAACCTTACCTGGAACTAGTTGCTACCCGAAAATATCACTTGTTCCTCAAAGACGAGTCTCTTTTAATCTCTTTTTAGACTCGTAAAATATAAAAAGATTGTCGAGCAATTGGCCTCTCCAGCTCGTTAAAGTGATTGGAAGTGCTATCCCTCTTGTATTTTAATCTTTTTGGACCTGAGGGATCATTACATGAAAAGATCGAGCGATTGTCTTTTTTGGCTTGTTAAAGTGATCAGAAAATTTATCCCTTTCATATTATTTTATACATTTTTGGACTTAAGGGATTATACTACGAAAAGGGATTACGGAGTTTCCTTTCCATCTCTTTTCAGACTCTCTAAAACTAAAAAGGACTGAGTTATCTTTGTCATTAAACTCGTTAAAACAATAGCGACAAACGTGTCCATTACAGACAAGAGCGAGTTTCACTGTTGCTATGCTCGCTAAAACATAGTGATAGGTTTGCCCGAAGGGAAAAATATAGAAAAAACATATGTTATCCTCCCAAGCTTGACAAAAATAAAGAGGTACTGGTCAGCAATGTCTGGGGAAAAATGGGAAGAAAACTTGAAGAACTTCATTGGTAGCAAGTCGCTCTTGAACATGACACTTTCACTCTGTCACCATGATTGAGTCGGGTTGGGTTATTTCGTTCACCGGTCATATCACCATTGGTCCTCTGTACCATCCATTTTTGGGGTTAACACTACCAATCCATTTCAGTGTCGCCGATATGTTCAAGAGAAGTCGCTTAGAGAATTCACCAACCCAGCTAATGCCTCATCTACTACAATACCTTCACGCTCCATTATTTCATGACCGCCACCCTGAACCTTATATCATCAGATCATTTTCACCTCCACAAAATCATTTGCTCTGTTCCGTGTCATAGCTGTGGGATTCATTAAGGCCCTCCTACGACGGGTCACTTCTTGTCGACATCAGCTCATTATCTAAGAAGTCGACTTAGGAACAACCCTTTCAGTATTTTGAAGCTTGCATGCCTCAATGGAAAGTTTCTCACTTCCAACAATAGGTTTACATCAATGGCCTTCGACCGAAAGATTTTGCGTGGTGTTCGATATCGACTCATGTATTCACACCACATGAATTGTACTACAGTACCTTGAGGGTCATTATCTATATCGGTGATTCCTCTCGCGCCTGTTAACAGCTTACATCATTGGCTAGTAGTCATGCAATTTCTTTCCATGTTCGACACTAGAACATCTTTTCACATGGATTGACTTGTACTTCGGACGAATATTGAATGAGTTTGAAGACCTCGGATCTATTTTCATCCATTCGGGCTGTGATATATTTAGGAAAATAAAGACATCAAATGTACATCATAGCTGCACAGATAATCATCCAAGCTAAGAGATGATGGCTCTACCAGAATCATCAGTCTACCACGCAGACGGTTGTCTGTCCTATGTACATGAAAATGAGTTTATAAAGCTGAGCATGGGAATTCCCACCTCAGCTAGATCATGAAAATATTATGAAGATAATGTATTGTATTATATCTTATTACAGGTCACCTTCCAGTTCGAAAAACCTCAGATCCTCATGATAAAGCATTTCACCCGACATTAGAAGATTTACGACCTCATGCTTTAGGGATAAAGTGTTATAGACATATTTTGTTATGCTTCTTGACCTGCAAATGATACCCAAATACAGAATATGCGAAGAAAAAAGACCGATAACACAGAATATGCGAAGAAAGATATCCAGAACACAGAATAGCGAAGACTTTATTATTCAGAGAGTAATGTTCACTTGCCTCTTCGAGGGGGCAACCTCCAATAGAGCAGAGCTCGATTACAAAAATAAGACACGATGCTCCTCGTAGGGAGTTACTACCCTTTATATAT
>APFE031147170.1:14583-51717 GCA_000404065.3 Pinus taeda | reverse complement strand
CATGAGGTGCGTACCCCAGTGCACACATTCCAAGGCAGTTAAGCGCCCACACGTGGGGTTTCTCAGTGGTATTTAGCCAACAGTATTGGGTTATCATGGTTTTGGCCCGCGTTATTGATTATTTTATTATTATTATTGAGCCCCATGATCCTTGATTTGAGGAAGAGCTTGCCTATATAAAGCAAAGGAGATCATTTGGCTTGAGCATCTTTTGTATCTTTGAATATCTTAAGATCTAATCTATTGGGTTCTCGGTTCTTAAAAGATTGATTTATAAAGGAGAAGTTAGAAGCGAATTGGCGAAGGGTGATCTCTTGAGCACAAGTTCAGATCTGGGCATCTGAGGTTATTTCAGCCCTAGTTCAAGGTACGCAGAGGCGTCGAAGGTTCAGTGCTTGGGTACGCAAAGGCGCCGAAGGTTCAGTGCGTGGGTACGCAGAGGCGCCGAAGGTTCTGTGCGTGGGTACGTAGGAGCGACGAAGGCTCAGTGCGTAGGTACGTAGGGCAACAGTGGTTCAGGTGCATGCCTTCTGTAGCAGCACGCGACGCGATTATTCTTCTTGATGCGTACCTGCTGGAAAGTACGCGGCGCGATAGTGGCATTGGGTGCGTACTGTACGCAGTTCAGTGAAAGGAGAAGTGCGTGTCCACGCAGTCCAGAAGAAGGAGATCTGCGGGTATACGCAGAGAAGCAGAAGGTGAACTGCGTAGCAACGCAGGCCAGTAAAAGAAAAACCGCGTATCTGTGTCAAGATCTTCTGTTGGTTGAATTTTCCTGTTGAAAGGTGTTCTGGGTTCTGTTCTGTTATTGTTGATCTGGTTATTACAGCTGTCTGTATAATTTACATGAACTTGATGATCATTTGATGTATATGGATCCAGTTTGAAAATTTATGAAAGTGGTCCTTGAAAGAAAAGAAGTAGGGGGTTGTAGCTCCCTTCCAGGAGAGACTGGAAAACGAGAGAGAGTTGTAGCTCTCTGCAGGTTGCAGCCTGCGTACTGGTAAAGGACTGCACCAGTACAAGACCATGGTAAAAGGAGTTTCTAATTTGAAAGAAGATAGAGACATATTGCAGCAGGTGGTTTTCACCCACATTGGGTTTCCACCTTATATCTGGTGTTCTTTGATGTGACTGTCTGATTTTCTTGTTCATGCTCATTATTTATGGTATTGGTATGCAAAAATAATTCAAAGTATAAATAAGAAAGATTTGGTAAAAGAATTAGATAATACTGATTCACCCCCCCTCTCAGTATTATTGTCAACAAACTTGACGAAAAGGGGGATGCAAAAAAGGATGCAAAAAATGAAGCAAAAGAGGATGCAAAAAATGATGCAAAAGTTGATGCAAGTGTAGGCACAAAAAAATGGATGCACTAGAGGATGCAAAAGTAGGTGAAACAAAATTAGGTGCCAAACTTGACGCAAAATCTAGTAGAAAACTTGGTGCAAAGGATGACGCAAAACTTGGTGCAAAAATTAGTGTAAAACCTGGTGCAAAACCTAATGCAAATCCCAATGTAACACTTAGTGCCAAACTTGGTGCAGGACTTGGTGCAAAACTTAGTGCAATTTTTGCATCAATGTTTGCAACATATTTGATAAATGGACACAAATAGCATAAAAAATGGGCTCTAGATGCAAAAAACGAAGCAAAAAAGGGATGCTAATCACAAGTTTTTTTGTAGTTGATGTGATTCTATTGATGGAAATAATGAATATTGGTGCCATGTTCATCTTCTAAATCTTAGTCTCCTTCTTAGGACTCTGATTTTCCTTGGGCTTGGCCATCCTAAGAGCCTCAAAGCCCTTTTGTATCATTTACTTTTCTTCCTTTCACTTCTTATTCACATGCATCTCTTGTTCTTGCATTTTTCTTTTTCTGCATTTAATATTTATGATTTCTTGTTGTAGGATTGGTTCAAATGGTTGAAGTAAGATCTTTTGAAGGATCAAAAGCATGATTTCATCCTTTGAACAACTTTGGAAGGTCATAGTAATCATTGAGCTACTAGGATTAGTTTGCTTATTCCCAAATCTAAATGTCTGGAAGTCCCTTGTGGCAAATAGTAATAAATTTCTACTATTGTTTTGAACAAGTTAACGAGATTCGATCGAGTTGATTCCACTTCCATTAGATCTGATCTGAAATGACCATAAAACTAAAACTAATGTAGAATTGATTATCCATTAATGATTTGAATGTTAGTTGAAAGCATGCAAATCGAGGAAAAATGCTTGATAAGAACACTTTAGGACAGCTGATTAAACATAAAATCATTGCATAACAGAAGTGAAAATAGTAAAAACACAATGATACCAGACAAAAAAATTGATGACGGAGTTTGTCCCTATTGGACTATGTCTCCAGGTCCGCTTTCAAGATGGGCGACCGTTTTTATTAGGAATGAGAAGAAGGTGTTGATTACACAGAGAATTGATCAGTCTAACTGTGCACACAGACACTTCTGATCACTACCATTAGATAGAAATCTGAATCATCTTTCCGACGCTTCTTACGGTTTCCAAAACCGACCCTAGATGCTCCCGTAACACTGAAAACAAAAACCACATATGCTCTAGAATCTGCATACAAAAGTCAAAAACCACTCCAATGTCTTCAAGAAGCAAATTTGCCTTTTAAAGGCCTCCAAGTTCATCAAAACTTCCATGGGATGATTACAGGATGAATTGGTTTCTTTTGGGTAGGGTTTTAGCTTCGGTCTTGTTGGCATTAGACACCTTGCTAGGTTGGCATGGTCATTGAATAAGTTTGTTCACAAACTATTTTTAAAAAACTCAAAAATAACTTTATCATAACCCCAAAAACGCAAGAAGTTTGGTTGACGAGGCAGAGGGGAGACAACCCATGTGACTGTTTTTACAAACGCGATTAGGGCTCCAACAGTTCCGGCAACTACCCACTGACTCCGCAGTTCTAATTTGAAGTTACGGCGAACCCTAACCTCGTTCACATGTTACAACCACTGTGGTTCCAACGTGATTAGACTTTGTGGTTTCCAAACCTGATAGTCTCCTCTGCCTGCTCACATGCACAGTCCCTGATGGTTAGCAGTCAGCAGCTTAGCTGGATGCTGCGGTTACCTTGTCGCTGGTCACATTACCACAGTTCCGTTGCGGCTTAAGCACGCGGTTAGGAGCTTGTGTATTTAATTTGCAATGTTTTTTAATGTTTGACATTGTATTAATATAGGCCGAGAGTTTATATGGTTAGGGTTAGAACTTTAGGTGCTAAGTTTTAATGTTTTGTTTTGCAATGTGGTTGGTAGGACTTAGACATAGGTTTAGATCCTATGTATTTAATGTATTTGCATTTATCTTAGGTTGAGGTTTAGATTTAGGATTTAGATTAGGGTTTTTGTAATACATTTGTCACAATGATATAAAACCCAAAAGCATATCGTTGACACAAGAACATTTTATGACAACACCCTAAATCCTAAAAAGGAAAACCATATCGAACCTTTGCATCGGACGACATCCATGTCAACACATCGAACCTCTGCAATGGATGACACAACCATGTCGACACCAAATATTGTGATTTGAATGAGAAGGCACATGTCGTCGACCAATCCTGGAGGAACTGTCGATGAACATAATTCGACAACCAGGTGTTGAACCATATCAACTGAACGCCATGAAAATCATAATATTACCTAAACAACCTGATCCATAACCAACACTGTCGACTGTTGAAGATGAACTGAAGTGACAACAACACTGAACGCTGATGACGACACTTGAACACTTATGCAATTGAATCAACGGAATCCTCCTGGATCATTCCTCTCCACTTGAAAGCTTTGGACCACAAAAGTTTGACTAGACAAACAGTTGATGAGGGTAGAACTACCTCTTTTTCCACCTTGACCTGATGATGTACCAATACATTCGATCAATCACTTGCAAGTGATGATCCTGATGATGTTGACCATGGTACCTTTCGATTCAGTGACCTGTTTCATCCATCCGCAGTATGAAAAACTTGCGACGATGGGCAAAGAACATGTTATCATCATGACAATTGAATTCTTTCCACAAAGAATCATGAGTTAGTGATTCACAATCTTTAAAAACAGTCTCTACTGGAGTTGTTTAATACCATCAACATTTATAAACAATCTATTTTGTGGAATGGTAGAGACAATCAAATATATACTTGACATCAAACCAGCTACTTGATTTAACATACTTTCCTGATTTCTTTTTACTAAGTGAACTTGTTGCAGTGAACCTATCCAACTATAAGGTGAAATTTGCTGCAACTTAGTTTGATTCTGAAAGTATTTATTTAGCTGTTGATTTGTTTGAATCACTTTGTCCTTATTCATTAAATGATGTTTGCATTGATTAGCACTTTCCTCTAATGCATAAGCTCCCGAAAGACACTTTGACACTACTTTAGAAAAGGCTTTGATATGAAAACAAATAGGTTCCCTCTCCACTTGAAAGAGGTTTCCCAACTGTTCAAGGCATGACATGGAGACACAATACAAGAGAAGTTGAGCATTGACTTTCCCCAATAGTGACCTGTATCCCTGCAACTGTTAAGTTCCAAACTTAAACTGAATTGGTTCATTCTGACATTAGGAAGAGGAGCTTTAGGCACAAACTGTAATTCATGTTGTAATCTCTGCTTATGGATAAGATGTTTGGTTTCACATAGAACTGGAATTGTTTCTATCTCTTTAATCAAACCATCTTTAATCTGAGCTACATAACTTAAACAAGAATCACATTTATTGTTATGTTGATCCTTTACACACATGATTACAAACCTCTTGTTTGAACTTATTAATCGCTTCATCTGATTAACATTAATTGAATTCAAGTGATTTTTGTTTTGATGTGCCCTAACAATAAATTCAATCCCATATTTCTTAAGGTGATATTTATGTTCTCTCCTGTAAAATACTACATCATGATCATAAAGATAAGGACTTCCTAATACAACTCCCCATATGTCTACTGGAACCACATCTAATTCCACTTCATCAATGTAATTAGTTGTTATGGAAAATCTTAATCGACACTGTTTGGTGACTTTTATCTAAGTTGATTTATTTAGCCATCCTAATGGGTAAGGTCTTGGATGATTTCGTGTTTCCAAACCCAAACTTTTAACTAAATATTTAGAGATTAAATTTTCCTGTGATCCACTGTCAAACATTGTGTCTATCTTTCTATGCTTATAAGTTATACTTATGTTAAAAAATTCAAATCTTTTATCCTCATGTGAAGGATTTATGCTTGAAGAAGATGCAATAGTTTTCGAACTTCAACCAGTATCAGAATTTTTTCCTGTTGTAACCATGACGGTTATCCTCCTTTCATCAACTGAAACTGAACCTAGATCTTGTTGGACTACTGCAATGGCCTTCTTTTCATCCTTCTCCTTAAGGAACTTTTTGGGCTTAAGTTCTCGATGAAGTTTCCAGCACTTCGATTCATCATGACCCATTCTCCAGCAATGAGAACAAGTAGGTCTTTCCTTCTGAACGATCGTTGATTTCTTTCTCTTCAAATTGTTCTTCCCCTTCTGTCACTGGAATATTTGGTTTCCAACTCTTTGGATGAATGAAATGAAAACTTGAATGGTCTACCACCTAATTCAATATGTATGGCCTGAACACACACCTCATCAAAATCATCAATATTAAACATCAATAAAGTATGCTGCAAATATGAATGTAAATTGCCGATGTATGTTAACAAAGTTTCATGTGTATCCAATGAAATACCAAGCGCCAATGATTTCTTTCGGAACTCCTGAGTAAACTCTTGAAAACTCTACCCTTTACCTTGCCTCATATGCTCCCAATCAATAACAGCTTGTTGCATGTATCCTAAAGGATAGAACTGTTTCCTAAGAGCTTTTAAAAACTTAGACCATGACGAGATGAATTTTCCTTTACGCTTTACATCTAGTTGAGTTTTACTTTCCCACCAGATTAAAGTTGTTCCCCCCATTCTAAGTGTAGCTAACTGAATTTTAGTTTTATCACTAGAAATGTTCTGAATGCAACAATACACTTCTAACTGCTTTATTAAGTTATCTAGCTTTTCAGGATTCATTTCGCCATTATAAACAGGTAACTCAAATTTAACATCAAGTTTCAAAAGATATGTTTTCTTAGGTTTCTTTTCTGTTTTAGATTCTACACTGGAAGAAGAAGAAGAAGAAGATGATGATGGATATGATGGAGGTGAAGGTGGTTTATCAGTCTTCCCTTTACCTTTGTCCTTCTTCGATGGTTTTGAAGAAGAAGCTGCATCTCTCGCATTCTTGTCTTCGCACAATTCTCCCAACATCCACTGCACGGTTAAGAACGCTTTCTGAAACTGTTCTTCACTCATCTTAGTTTCAGTGTTTCCACCTGCATCTGATCTTAACATGGTCGATTTCTGAAAGACTCGTCGCTTTCGAATCTCTGGATTGATCTGCTCAAGGATTCCTTCTCCTCGCTGCGACTTTGATCTGGTAAACATTCAATGGAAAACTCTACGAACACAACCTGCTCTGAATCAAATTATATGATCTAAAATGACCATAAAACTAAAAAATGATGTAGAATTGATTATCCATTAATGATTTGAATGTTAGTTGAAAGCATGCAAATCGAGGAAAATTGCTTGATAAGAACACTTTACGAAAACTAATTAAACATAAAATCGATGCATAAAAGAAGTGAAAATAGTAAAAATATAGTGATACCAGACAACAAAATTGATGATGGAGTTTGTCCCTGATGGACTACGTCTCCGAGTCTACTTTCAAGATGGGTGACTGCTTTTATTAGGAATGGGAAGAAGGTATTGATTACACAGATAATTTATCAGTTTGGCTATGCACACGGGTACTTTTGACCACTATCATTGGATAGCCCTCTGAACCAGCTTTCTAATGCTACTTACGGTTTCCAAAACCGACCCCGGATGCTACCGTCACACTGAAAACAAAAACTGCCTATGTCCTCCAGAATCTGCATAGAAAAGTCAAAAACCACTCCAGTGTCTTCAAAGAAGCAAGTCCACCTTTTAAAGGCCTCTAGGTTCATCAAAACTTCCATGGGTTTATTACAAGATGAAATGGTTTCTTTTGGGTAGGGTTTTAGCTTCGGTCCTGTTGGCATTAGACACCTTGCTAGGTTGGCATGGTCATTGAATAAGTTTGTTGAGAAACTGTTTTTAAAAAACCCAAAAATAACTTTATCATAACCCCAAAATCACAAGCAGTTTGGCTGATCGGGCAGAGGGGAGACAACCCATGTGACTATCGTTACAAACACGGTTAGGTATCCAACGGTTCTGGGAACTACCAGTTGACTGCGCAGTTCCGATTTGCAGTTACGGCGAACCCTGATCTCGTTCACATGTTACAACCATTGTGGTTCAGACGTGGTCAGACTCCGTGGTTTCCAAACCCGACGGTCTCCTCTGCCTGCTCACATCCACAGTCCCTGATGGTTAACAGTCATCGGCTTAGCTGGATGTTGTGGTTACCTTGTTGCTAGTCACATTACCACGGTTCTGTTGCGGTCTAAGCACGTGTTTAGGAGCCTGTGTATTTAATTTGCAATGTTTTTTAATGTTTGACATTGTATTAATATAGGCCGAGAGTTTATATGGTTAGGGTTAGAACTTTAGGTGCTAGGTTTAAATGTTTTGTTTTGCAATGTGGTTGGTAGGACTTAGACATAGGTTTAACATAGGTTTAGATCTTAGGTATTTAATGTATTTTCATTTATCTTAGGTTGAGGTTTAGATGTAGGATTTAGATTAGGGTTTTTGTAATACATTTGTCACAATGAGACAAAACCCAAAAGCATATCGTCGACACAAGAGCATTTTACGATGACACCCTAAATCCTAAAAAGGTGAACCATATTGAACCTTTTCATCGGACGACACCCATGTCGACACATCGAACCTCTGCAATGGACAAAACAACCATGTCGACACCAAATCCTGCGAGTCAAATGACAAGACATGTGTCGTCGACTAATCCTAGCGAAACTGTCGATGAACATAAGTCGACAACCAGGTGCTATACCATATCAACTGAATGCCCTGAAAACCATAATATTTCCTAAACAACCTAATCCATAACCAACACTATCAACTGTCGAAGTTGAACTGATGTGACAACAACACTTACACTAATGACGACACTTGAACACTTGTGCAATTGAATCAACAGAATCCTCCTAGATCAAGATCAAAAAAAAATTCTAGTTAATCAAAAAAATTACTCCATTTCATTCGCACTTGTATAGGTTAGGCATTTGATAGATTAACTAGCTCACTAGTTCTTGAATTTCTAGATTTTAGACTAGTAATTTTTTGCTATTTTTTAGCATGTCATTTTTTTTAACATTCTGAGTTGGTTACTAGATTTCTATTCCAAAAAATAAAAAAGGGAGGCAAGATCCCATTACATTGGAACAAAATGGAGAGAAGAATCCACAAAGAAAAATAGAGAACAAACATTCCCTATCTTCCATGCCCTTCCCTTTTTGGTTCTGAAAATACCAATTGCACTATCCATATAAATACATATGAACAGTTTCAAAAGTGATTTGCATTTACATAACATAATAAACTACTAGAGGAAGAACTTTGTATAGGGGAGAAGAGAATAAATGTAGAATATAATTTTTGTTGACTGAAGGTTCCTGATGAAACGGAGGTCAGTTCTTGTTGCTTTGATAGTTAGAGTTCTCTCCCATTTGATTTATTAGCAAACTCTTCAAATAGTTGATCGTTTAATCGATGTGCTTACATTTCAGCTTTAGAGCTGCAATTTCCTTCCTCTGCTCTTCCAGTTGTCTCTTAAGGAAGGATTTCTTAGACTTCGCATCAAATTTATAGTCCTTGTTCGTTTCCCTAATCTGATCGATCATGAATTTGTTGGGTCTACACACATCACAACTCTCACACTTTGGGACATTTGCCAAAGGATTCCACTCCATTTTTCTTGATGGATTTAGGTGTCCTTTCCTACAGGGACAAGAAGAGGCAATAAGAAGTCAAGAATAGATGATAAATTTTCCACAACACAAGCTAATGGTGACAAAGAGCTGCCACTGAGAGGAGAACAGAGATTCGCAAGCTAAAGAGACTCTCTTTGGAAATAATGAAATAAGCCAAGAGTCAAGGTTGAAGATTAGCCAATAGAGTTGCACAAAGGGGAGAAGCATGAACCACTAGAGCTACGCGAAGGGGAGAGGCACAGACCACCAGAGCTGAGTGACGGAGAGAAGAAAATACCACTAGAGCAGCGTGAAGGGGAGAAATAAATGCCACTAGAGCAGCGTGACAGAGAGAATCAAATACCACCAGAGCAGCATGAAGGGGAGAAATAAATGCCACCATAGCAGTGTGAAGGGGAGGGGCCAGACAAAAGTAGAGTGGGTTAGATCAATCACCAAAGGAACATAGTGACAATTACAAGAATATTAAGAGTTTCTTTTGTGACTACGCGAAAAATAAAGGAGAGTGCAGGGAAATAAGCCCGGGGACAAGAAAAAACCAGAGAGAATGAGCAGTCAAGAGTTGAGAAAAATCGCTAAGAGAGAATGGTTATATAGCTGCGCAGAGGTCCACTTCAGAAAATAGAACTTGATCATTTCATGGGGAGCCTGGGTAGCTATTATTTGTTTGATAGACAAGGTCTAACAATGTTTTCTGTACATTGTGATTTTCGTTATTTTTGTGAGCTTCTGAATTCTAGATTTTCATGCTGAAGTGATTGTTGCCCACCTTTTTGTCCTTGGCTTGATTGCGAATCTCGACATTTGAAGGATTGAGGTCCTATGGAATTGATTTTTGAGCAATCTTATTATCAACTCTGGATTCTCCTATAGGACAATTGACAACAAAATTGGCATGCATATCAACAGTACAATTATTTTCTCTTAGGATATGATTGAAGGTGAATTCTCTAAGATATTGAAGATTCTTTTCCTCCCTTTTGGTTATTTGACTCAGCATCTGGTTCTTGAGGCTTATTCTTTCAACCATCAATTGAATAATTATTTCATTTTCCCCCAATATGATTGGATTCTTGATACAGCGTTTGATCTGAAATGAGTGTTTAACAACTTGTTATGCTTACAAGGACCTCTCACTCCAAAGCTTACAAATATATGATCTAGCTTATGTTGACATTTGCGGAATTTACTTGAAATAGGTGTATGCCTTTGTTTGTTTTTAGTTGTTTAAGTGATTTAATTTTATTTGTTTTTTATGATATTAGACACACATAACAACCATATAATTAAGCAAATAAACATCAACACATAATAGAAAATTTAATTTAGAAGTTCACCTGAATATCGTGGGCTACGTCTCCTTGAGCTTTTGTCGATTTGACTTGGCTCTTTGGGATTATGGCTTCAATTATTTTACAAGCTCCACACTCAAATCCAATGGTTATTGACTGAACCAATGGGCTTATAAAACCATCTATATCCCTGTCATGGATGTCAACATTCTACAAACAGATCTGAGATCCCTTCGACTTGATTCCTCCAATCGGTGAATTGAGTTTCCCTGAGATTCTTGACGGAACAAAATCCTTCAGAATTCTTCAAATGTCTCTAAAACCTCTTCTACTGTCTCCAACACATATCAGACATCAATAATAGATTGCTCATTTTTTCAAAATGAGCACTGCATCCCCGATCTAGGCCTTCCTCCACGGTTGGCACTAGGCTGCCTAAAACTTCCCTGTAGCATCTCAACCTTTAGAAGTCTTCAGATTATTCTATAAATGCTTGCAATGGATTCCAAAGGCTCATTACAGTTAGGAATGATTGTTGGTTCGCTGAGAACGAATATTGCTAGCTCCTACAACTGCCTCCAACCCCTCATGGCCTTGAGCTCCAAAATCTCCCTCGATGAAAATCTCCTTGAAGATGGCTTCTTAAAATTCTCTAGAATGTTCCATTGGCTTCAAAAAGCCTCAATTAGCCTAGCCAGCCTCTTTTTTTACTAAATCTGGAAGAACTCCAGTTAGGGCCGCCAAATCTGGCAGCAGGTCCGAAAATAGCGGAATCCACAAAATTTAGTGCCAACTTCTAATCCTGTATTAATTATCGATAAGCACTATTTAATTAGGCATAGCCCACTTTAGCACTAATCCTGTGTTTTAAACAAATTTGGGATTAGTTTAGCTTAATCCGTAATTAATTAAGCGCAAAGTGCTCCCACTACCTGCAACATTTAATGTTAGTTTTGTGGTGGTCACATGGAAACGGAGTTAACCTTGGTGGCTACATAACCTGGAGGTTAGCGTTGGGAAACAACGGCATGTGAACAAAGTTATGGGGACCGCTAGTAGTCCTAACCCCCAAACCTTCGCCCATTAGAACATAAATAAAACATTTAACCCTTAGTTGTTAAGAACCAATGTAGAGCGGAGTTGGTAGTGCACTTGTTTAGCTTGCCGAAGGTCACGGGTTCGATTCCGTCAGACCTAACAAAATTTTACCATGCCATTCCAAGGCCATGTGGTGACCTCCGGGCTTGCCATGTGTCAGTTCCTGATTGGTTGGCCAAAAGGAATATTAGGGAATATTCCAAGGAATATTTTTTTTTTTTTCCAAAAATCATTTTATTCTTGGAAATTGCAATTTACTGGACTTTTCAAATTGTGATAACTTCTTCATATGGTGTCGGTTTTTTCGAACTGGTCATGGCGCTGAAATCAGGAAGACGAGATCTATCCAGTAGTTCAGGTTTGACACTCTTTCGAACACTTTGAAATTTGAGATATCATTAAAGTCCTGGATCAATATCTGATCACTCCTCCCCATAGGGAATCTTTTGGAACCCAAAATACTGATATATGGATCTAAACAGTAGATGAGAGTACATTACCCTCTTCTTTCAGCCTTCATACACTTTCCTGCATGGCGGGTGCCTTTGAACCAAATCTTGAAGATAGTTGACACTTCCCTTCCTAGATGTACTTGTCCTCCAGTTAAGAACTATCTTCCTTGAACTCTTTCTGAATGTACAGAAGGTAGCTAAACATCGCTTCCAAGCCACTTCCATGGCGACCTTTTCTGCTGCAAATCTCCTTCATCAGAGGATGTCAAAGTACATGAAAACAACTTAACGACATAAATTCTTGCTCCATCAAAAGAAACAAATTTCACATCATGTGAATCATCAACATGTCTTTACATCTTGTGTACAAATGATCGACTAAATCCCAAGCCGACAAAAAAAAAACATGCCCTTTCAACAATTGACTCTTCAAGTCAAGCATGTACAAAAAGAATTTTAATGATTCTTTTACAAAGATGAAACACTTCATCATTATCTCCCTTTTACAATCTTGGAGAGCAAATCAACTCTTCCAAGTCGACATTACATTGCATGCATGTTTAAATAAAAAAATAGGATGGACGATAGCTTTCCATCAATTCAATTACATACATGTTCAAATACAAGGAAATCATTAACATCCTTGTGTTCATACATTTCATCCTCATGCATGTATTCAATTCTTCAACTTTCTCTTAAGTACAATCATGAGTACAAGATCCTCAATCACATGTACATGTACTTTCAAATCTGAAATGAATATAATTTTGCTGCAATAAACTGAGTCTACATACTCAACTTTTCCATCCTACAACTTGCATTCCATTAGCAAAGAAATGCAAATAGATGTGATACATTTATTTTCACATCAAAATACATGTAACTTTAATTGGATAAGGACTCTATCCATTTCTTACCAATCCACACCAAAGGTGCTTCCTTTAACTACACATCGATATCAACATGTGGATCATCCTAAAACACATCGATTATGGAAACTTCCTTTCCATTCTTACCATACTCTTTCTACACTTTCTTCAAATTTCGTGGAAGCATTGTTGGATTCAGAGTCCAACACCTTTCAGCAATATGTCCTCACTTATGGCAATAAGTACAACACGTATTCATCTTCTTGACAGCATAATTTGCCTTGTCCAATGGACCTTTGGCTTCTTGCCTTCTGTCCTTCAAAAGTTTCCTGTATGTGGACGTTCTCTTCCAACATCTAGAAACACTATGGTGAAACAAAACCACAAAAGGAACATGCAATTCTTTTCCAATTCTTATGTCGAAATTTACCATGCTTAACATAATCAGAAGAAGTGTGATGGAAATCAGATTTATACCTTTCTCTTTCACCTTCATTACCTTCATGAGGAGGTGAATCAAATGAAGAAGTAGATCCCTTTGGAACACCATCAATCCCTTCAATGATTTTAGAGCTTTCACAACTCTCTGGTTCAAGTGCATGCTTATGTACACCTTCTTCCTACAAATGATGTTTCAAACAATTGCATTCCCCAAGAATACAATCTTTACAAACTTGAGGTAGGGAACTTGAAATGAAACTCCTTCTAGGAACAGTTTCAATTGCCTTCATGACTACTTTGGAACTTTCTCCATAAGATTGTCCATAGCCAAGAACCAAATACTTAGGCCTTTCCTCAACCATTATTGGCTCAAAAAAACCCTATGCATGTTTGCCCATTCCTTTTCCTTCATAGCCCATTTTGGACATTAACTTGGAACCTATGCCTCTTGTATGTTTTTCAAAAGAACCAACATAAACATAGAGGAAATTGAAGACAAACTAGAATTTTTTACCTCTTCTTCAAGCTGATACTTGACTAAGGCTTCTTTGGCAACAAGGAGTTGTGTCTCCAACTCATGCATCTTTTCCAGATCCATATTTTCAATATGAATTTGTCCCTCCATTTCCTGCAATTTGTCAGAAAACAACTGCTTCTCTTCCTTCATGGAATTCAACTACTCTCGGAGTTCGGTGGTCATTTCTCTCATCATATCCGTCATGATGAACAAATCTCACTTCAAGTATTCATCAAAGAATATTGTGAAAGAGGAGGATTTGGAAAACTCACTTGTAGAATTTTTCATCATCAAAATGAAAAAAATCACTTCAACAAAATTCACAAATCTTTCAAAGAACTAATGACAAATTTCTAAACTAAATAGCAGTGGAATCAAATTCTTATTCAAGAAACCTTTACAAACAAACCCTCTTATACTTCAAGGGTTACATTGAGGTCCTTTGGGTAAGGAGAATTCCTTCAGCCCTTCTTCCTTCTTGTCCTCTCCTCAAATTAGCTTAACAGTAGCTTTCCCTTCACCTTTGCAAACTCAAACAATAGTCAGTTTACAAACAATCAAATAGTAGAATCCTTTGTACTGTTTAAACACCTATCAAGTCAAACAAGCAATCTTTTTCTCTGTCAATCAAGCATCCTGCTCTGATACCACCTGATCTAAAATGAGGGTTTAACCACTTGTTATGCTTATAAGAACCTCTCACTCCAAAGCTTACAAATATATGATCTAGTGTTGGGTAGCAGAGGGCCTGCGTAAGGGTTTTGGGGCTCAAAGCCCAATTTTGGGGAAAGGTATGGTAAGGACTTCACAAAGTACATAGAGCGCGAATTATAATGAGTCAAGTCAAAGGGTTATCTGCCCAAAGATAATGTAAAATAATAGGGAGTGTGTCGGCCTGCCCATGGTCCACAGACCATGGAAATATATAAATAGAGCGAGGCTCTATGGTTAGTAGTTAGTTTTGGATGCATTATTGATCTGAATTGTAATGGGTTTAAGAGGCAAGACGTTTTGGAGCGTCTATAAGCCTGAGTCAAGGGTGTAATTACAAACCCAAATTTTACAATAACACAAAAAAATCAGAAAAAAAAAAATTATACCACTCCATTAACACTATTTTAGAAGGAAAATTCTACTCAGCCAAGTCAGCCGAACTCTTGCACTTAATGTAGAATCATATCTACTCGATATAGTAATATAATTACAAACCCAAATTAAAAAAAAAAAAAAAAAAAAAAATATCAGGAAAAAGAAAATTATACCACTCCATTAACACTATTTTAGAAGGAAATTTCTACTCAACCAAGTCAGCCAAGTCAGCCAAGTACACTGCAATATTGGACTATGTGTGGCAAAGTTAAAGGGGTAGATGTCACACATATATATGCTCAAATTCAGAAGATGGACCAATTATACATCGCAATTGAAATTTTCCGAATGGGGAGGAGAATATACTATCAAAATAAACACACCATATTATTATTACGAGAATAGATCCAAGAGCTTTTGGGTACAAACTTTTTTATAGTAAAAAATACAATGTTTTATTTTTTATTGTTTAAATTGTATTTATGAATGCTTAATTAAATGTATAGAAGACCAAATAAAAATTTTAATCATAGAAATTTTATTGTTTTCATGATATATACATAATTTTCTTAAATGATTCGTAATTGACAATACAATTTAACATAAGATTACATGAGACATTTTACACAATTAAAAAAGATTTATTATATAAATAATTTTATATATGTGAATAATAATCGTATTAAAATACTTTATTGATAACACACATGAATATTTTTTATATACAACATTAAAAAAAAATTTCATTTAACAATTTTTTCTCCATGTATATATAGAAATATATAAGTTCCTCTTACATTAATTGATTAACAAGATTTTCAAATAGATTTAAATTTCTTTGAATAATTTGAAAAGTATAGATTTAACATGTTATGAAATTTTTTTACTTGATTACTTTACACTATATATTTTTTTATTGAGCCAGTAATGAAGGGTGAAATAATTGTTATTTTTTTACTTTAAAGGAAGTAATTGACAAAAAAATTACACATTTCCTCATACCTCAACTGGGCTGTAGAATAAGTCTTTGAGCTCATTGAGCCTCATGCACAACTCATAAGGGGATGTATAATTTTTCAATCATAAGTCCTTAAAATAAAAATAAAAATATAAATTATAACTAAAACTGATATAGTGAAATTTAATAGAAATAAATATAGATGTTATCAATATTCTAAATATGTAAAAACAAGATTAGAAAATCTATTTAACTAAATTTATATACAAACCTAAAATTACTCTCTCACTTTACCAACTATATTAATCATCTACTTATAAAATAATTAAAAATAAAATAAACTAAATTAACGAAGACATGCATACTCTAAAAATTTTGAATATTTAAACATCATATTATAAATATTAACTTTTTAAAATTCACATACTCTAACCGTCTGAATATCTAAATACGAAATTCCATATATTTAAGAAAAATAAAAGCAAAAAATTAACATGAATCTTGTTTACCATTTCCTTTAGCACCCTGCTTTTTCCTGGTACGGTCCCATAGACGGGATTTGTATTGGTCAGTACATCTACGTCTGCAACCATGACCATTAAAAATTCATAAATCTGCTCGCATTAGCACGTGGAAAAACAGAACAAACACAAAATGGTTATAAATATTACTCACTTTGCCATCTGCAAAACTTAGAATGTGTAGGAGCATCACTACTCTTCTCGGGAATATGTTAAATTTGACGCCCAATGAATATGTTAGCGTTAATTGACACTGACAATACCATCCTCGGCAGACCATCCAATCGTCCACCAACCCCGAACTACCACACCATCCATTGACTTCACTGTGTAGTCCAGTATTCCACATGAGGGAATTAGAGAATTTTAGAGCTTTCTTCGTTTAGAAAAATTGTAATTTATCTTCTGTCTGAGCAATCCAAATAAGGCAAAGGTCTATGTGTAATAGAAAGCTGTGATTTTGTTTTCCATTGTAATTTTTGTTCTCTTTAATGAATTCCTCCCTGTTATGTTTGTGATGAATTTTGTTCTCTTTAATGAATTACTCCCTGTTATCTCCTGTTATGTTTGTGATGATTTTATCTGAACAACTAGTATCAAAGAAAGTTGCCTTCCATTTTCATCACAACAATTTTCCACAGAGCTATTGTCAAAATAATACTCAACCAAGATGATCTGAATCAATGAAGAGTTGTCTGAATTGGGAGCCTATCGTTGGTGTGGCTGAGAAACCCTTCATGCTGAGATCTGAATCAATGAAGAGTTGTCTGAATTGGGAGCCTATCGTTGGTGTGGCTGAGAAAACCTTGGAAAATCATGGCAACACCACTGCATGCACATTTTTTTTTTTTTACTTATAGGCGCATCTGGGGATATCGGCAGGAAAATCACCCTCCAATTGTCGGAGAAGGGAGCCAGAGTGGCCTGAAGAAGTCACTTCCATAACCGATAATAAATCCTCCTCTTATCCGAATGGTATGAGGGCCATTGCAAGAAGTAAGCAGTTTTTTTTGGTATTGTACATGGTCATTTATTTTTAGTAAAACATTTTATAATAATATTGAAACATATATAATTATATGTATATATGTTTTATAATTACCATATGTTTGGTTTCCTTATGATTAATTTGAATTGAAAAAGGAAAAAAAACGAAGGTGTTATATGTGAAAAGAGTTTATCATTTGTTATATAATTTGTATTAAAGGGAGTTTGTTTTTGTGAAGCGGTATATTATTTTGTAAGTCAAGCTTGATTTTTAGGGTTTTGATTTTTATTAAGAAAAGAGACATTAATATTAATTGACATGGAGAATTTGAGTGAGGCTAATTTTTCCTTATTGAAATCACAGATGGAGGATATAATAATTTTAAACAATTAGCGTTTGTCTATTGAGGGAACAACAAGGAAACCTTCATTGATGATCGATGAAAAATGGAATAAGTTAGATAGAAATGCGATTGTAACAATCCACCAATATCTAGCAAAGAATGTGTAATTCAATGTGTTTGAAAAAAGACAACAAAAGGATTATGGAAGAAGCTCCATGATCTATATGAGAAGAACACGACATCAAACAAAGTGTTATTGATGAAGAAGATGTACAATCTCAGGATGAAAGTGGGTTGTTCAGTTGTTGAGCACTTAAATGAATTTAATATTATTACTAGTCAACTTTCCTTTGTTAAAATCATTCTAGATGATGAAATTAGAGCTATTTTGTTAATGAGTTATATGCCCGACAGCTGGAAAAATTTAATTGTAGTTATGACTACTTCAATAACTGTAGGGAACCTGAAGTTTGATGATATTAGAAGAAGTTTAATGATTGAAAAGTTGTGACGCAAGTCAATTACAAAAAACCACGTAGGAGAAGCTCTAGTTGTAGGTCATCATGGTAGGAGAATTGATCGAGGTTGACAATGGCATTCAAGATCGAGAGGTCGATCAAAATTAAGGAGGGGCAAGCTCATTTTATTATATTGTGGAAATCTCAGGTGCATGAAGAAATAATGTCGAGGCTGGAAGAAAGGATAAAAGGATTAGAAACCAGCCAATACAAATCATAAGTCATCCAACACAAATGAAGGTGCTACTACTTCTATAGTCACATATGGTGATGTCTTGTTTAATTTTTTAGTAGAGGATGCATGCTTATATACATCTAGCAGTATATTTGTTTGGATCTTTGACTTTGGCGCATATCACCATGTAACCCCATGCGAATATAGTTTTGTTGCTTATAATCCTGGTGATTATGTTAGAGTGCATTTGGGGAATAATCATTTTTGCATTATTGTTGGAGTGGGAGATGTCCAAATCAAGATGAAGGATGGAAAATGTATATTGTTGAAACATGTTAGGCATGTACCAGAATTGTCCATGAGTTTAATCTCTATGGGATAATGGGATGATGAAGGCTATTGCACAGGCTTTATAAAAGGAGGATGGAAAATTAGCAAAGGAGCATTGGTCGTGGCCAGAGAACCCATGATAGGATGGCGAAATCCCTTAAGAAGTTTGGACTAGTAAGAATTTGAATTATTCTCATTTTAAAATATTTAGATGTGAAGAATTTGAAAATAGTACTAAACTAGATGATAAATCTATGAAATGCATTTTTCTAGGATATGTGGATGAAGAATTTGGTTATCGTCTATGGGGTTTAGTTAAAAATAAAATTATTAAAAGTAGGGATGATATATTTAATGAGTCAAAAATATTTAAGAGGACTACAAGTGACTTGGAGGTCAAGAACGTTATTGACATGTTTGAATAAAAGTAGCAACACATGTCACTAATGCAAGAAAATGGAAAGTGAATTCAAGAGCGGGAAGGAAATGAAGTGGAAATTGATTAACATCAAGAAAAACAAACCTTGCAAGAACCTTGATAGGAGATACAACTTGATAATGCACCACCACCATTGGTTCACAGATCTTGTAGGCCTCATAAGCCTTCACAAAGATATCCTCCTTCAAACGATATTTTATTCATTGATGAAGTTGAGCCTAATTGTTTTCAAGAGGCTTGTAAAGTTGAGAATAGTAAAGAATGGAAGAAAGAAATGAACTCTTTGTTGGAAAATAAAACTTGGGAATTGCTAAAGCTCCCATAAGGTAGAAAGGTTGTACAAAACAAATGATTTTACATGATTGAACATGAAGGTGATAGAAACAAGGAGAGGTATAAATCAAGGTTGGTCGTGAAGGGATTTTCCCAAAAAGAAGGTATTGGCTTCACTAAAAGTTTATCACCTATTGTCAAATTGTCATCCATCATAGTCATTCTTGGTCTTGTTGTTGCTTTAGACTTATAATGTGAACAATTAGATGTAAATAATGCTTTCCTTCATGGATAATGGGAGGAAGAAATTTATATGCAGCAACCATCAGGCTTCATAGAAAGAGGCAAGGAAGACCTAATTTGTAGGTCAAAGAAGAGACTCTATGGGTTGAAATAGGCACCTCAAAAATGGTACAAGAATTTTGATTCATTCATGTTGGAACATGGTTTTCACAGGTTGGAAGTTGAACATTGTATTTATATGAAGAGATATGGTCAAGGAAATTATATCATATTATTGTTATATGTTGATGGCATGTTGATTGTTGTGCATGATAAGAATATAATCAATAGGTTGAAGAAGGATTTGGGAAGAAAGTTTGCAACAAAGGATTTCAGTCCAACACAACAAATATTAGGCATGAGGATCATGCGTGAAAGGAAAAACAAAAGTTTGTGGCTGTCACAAGAAATTAAATTAAGAAGGTGCTTGATAGGTTAAATATGAAGGATGCCAAGCCACTTGCTACACCCCTTGCAACCCACTTCAAGTTGAGTAATACTTTATGTCCCAAAAATTACAAGGAGAAGGAAGAAATGAGCAAGATTCCTTATGCTTCAGTAGTTGGAATCTTGGTATATGACGTGGTATTCACACAACCAAATATTCCATATTCAGTGGGAGTAGTGAGAAGGCTCGTTTCTAATCCAGGAAAACAACATTAACAAGCAATAGAATGGATTTTGAGGTATCTCAAGGGCACCATTCATTATTGTTTATGTTCTGGTGATAATGAGACTCTTCTTGAAGGATTTATACATGCATATATGGTTGGAGATATGGACACCAAAAAGTCCATTATATGTTATTTGTATACATTTGAAAGGGCAACATTTTCATGGGTATCAAGGCTACAACGAATAGTAGCTCTCTCTATAACAGAGGCAGAGAACATAGGTGCAACAGAATCTTGTGAAGAGATGTTGTTGATTTATTGATGCCTATGAGAGCTAGGAATAAAGTACAACAAGTATGTGCTATTTTGTGATAGTCAGAGTGTCATTCACATAATATAAAACCCAATATTTCACTCAAAAACCAAGCACATTGAATTAAGGTACCATTAGATCCAACATGTGTTGGAGGAAGGACAATTATACATCGAAAAGATCCATACAGATAATAACCCTTCTCATATGCTCACTAAGATTCTACAAAGAAATAAACATGAGTTATGTAGAGGCATAGTAGGACTTGGTGTGACTTGATTCAAGGGTCTTAGTTTGGTTTCAAATGAGGTAATGTCAAATGTGAAAACCAATGAATATGTTGGTGCCAACTACCACACCGTCACCCTCCTACACTCCATCACCCTGACAATACCACACTTTCCATTAACTTCACTATGCAGTCATGTATTCCACATGAGAGAATTAGATAGTTATAAAGCTTCTTTCATCTATAAATTTGTAATATTTCCTCTGCCTGAGAAATCCAAGAAAGGCCAACGCCAGTGTGTAATAGAAATCTGTGATTTTGTTCTCCATTGTAGTTATTTCTCTCTTTAATCAATTCTTCCTATTCATGTTATCTCTTGTTGTGTTTGTGATCATTTTATTCTCTTTTGTGCTTCTTTGATATCAACATAATATTGATACTCTAATCTAGAGCCCATTTTCTACAGTTTACAAGATCCATATTGATAGATGTAGAGGTCATTTTCACAGAGAATAGATACAATTTTGACTCAAATATGGGGAGCTAGCTGAGAGTGAAAACCAATTAGTCACAAAAGTTTAAGAAGATGAAGCCAACAAAATGTAGTGTTTATCGGCAAAGGAATACCTTCACTAGGATATGTAGACGAGGGGGGTGTATGACATGACATCGATATCTTGCTGACCATCTTCATTCCTTGTTACATAATACTTCTGGCATAGTAAATTTAAATTCATATATATTTGTTTCCATACATGTTTTTCCTCTTCAGAAATGTACTCAAGATCTTTCTCAAGTGAGGCTAAGAGCTCTGGGTCAAAAAATGGGTAGTCCCATTGTTCACTCTCTAGGTTCGAATCAACATAATCAAAATAAACACTGGACTATATATTGTTTGTTACTTCCCCATCAATACTCACATCGAGGAACAAAAAAAAGATTTTTTTTTCATGCAGTGATTATTTCAAATGTCCAACTGTGGAAATCCTTACCATGGCGCTCTTTTCTATCTCCACAACTAGAATAAATTATGTGTAAGATAGTCTCAAACTTATTAGAAACCATACATATTTTTCCATCGTCTAGGCCTTCCATAAGCTCCCATGTATTAATAATCTCATTTTTCTCCTCCTTTAGAGGTTCATACTCATTTGGTTCTCCTTCTACAGCTTTTTGTTCTTCCCAAACTTTTTCTTAAAAACAATTCTAGTTCCAAATCCTATTTTACTCTAGTATGAATTTATGGACAAGTCATTTTTCCCCTACTTCACCAAAAAAATTCCGTAGTTGCAGGTCCAAATTTACTCTAGCATGAGTTTTAGGGCACATTATCTTTTCACCTATGAATGTTTATTTTAAGATCAAATTATGCTTATGACCAGATGAAATTTCGAAGGCTACTCATTAATATCAAAATTTGAGCAGTTAAAAATGACACTTCAATATTTCAAAAATGAATGGTCACCCTTGTATATATAATAGCTCTGAATTTTGAAACAAAACATGTATAAATTAGTAATGACAAGAAAACAATAAAAAAATGTCAATTTAAGATATAATAATAAAATAAAGACAATCTGACCATCCTTCTTTCTATTGTAGTAGATTCTCAAAAGCTTCAAAAATTTGATGGATGAGGACTAGATCAAATAATTGACTTCATTCTTGTCCATGAGATTTCAAGATATTATTGGAATCTTCAATAAAAGAAACAAGAAGAACAAGAAACAATTGAATTCATTGATATCCATTAGATTTTAGAAATCTTCAATCCAATTAAGAGTGCCAATAAGCAAACCAAGAATGTATTTGATTCAAATGGCTTACCTTCTTCCTGAAATGCCCAAGAAGAGTCAAAATAGTTCCAGGTCCTATTTTGAATCTTCTTTTACCTTCTTTGAATAGAATTCCATTGATTGATTTCTTTTTGCTGCAACTATTGCATAAAATTTTCATTCCACCCTTTAGTAATCCTCCCAATCAATTATAAAAGCATGGAGCCTCCCACTGATGATGGTGTGTGGCTAGAACACACAAAAAGACACGCAATTTGTTATCATCATGTAGCTCTACCTTGTCAAAGGTTACTTGGGAACTAGTAATTCCTTCATATATAATAAAATCCATGATGACTTCTTCGTAATGTCTCTATGGAGATGTATACTATGAATATATTTTATTTTGAGTATATCTCATTGTTTACATTTGGGATAAAAGTTTTGTATAAATTTAGAATGATATCTTAAGGGGATATTCATTTCAAATTCTACATAAAATAGATTATTGTTCTTTGTATCAAATGTCTACATTGAAAGGGATAGCTACCTAGTTTCCCATTGCCAATTTAATATAAATATCATTTTTATTTTTAAAAGAAGAACAATTGTATGGATATTTCACAACTGTTATTGAGTATTAGCAATCATGGTCCCTACAATTATTCCTCTTTTGAAATGGAGAATGGTATTTGTATTAAATTGATATAGATAATTTGACATAGTTAGATAGAAAGATATTCATTTTCTAGGTAAATGTTGAATGAAAGAAACAATTATGAATTGAATCAATGCAATGTTAGTATGTTATTGGCACTCTAATATAGAGCTTCAATGATCTAGGTATCACTACATTTTATGTGGAGATGGAGGTCAATATACTCTCAAGTGGTCATTCTAGTTTCTAAAATACTTGCATCAAAGATGTGGACAAGTGAGATATAATTCAAAGCGAAGATGCTCATGCGATAGAAATTAACAGGGTAGATAGTCAAGGGTAGAGGCTATCCAAGCAACCCATCATCAATTTTAATACCTAAAATATTAATATTAAGGATAATTATACTCATTATCAGGTGAGATTCACAAGGAAGAGCTAAATGATGAGATCGACAAGAGGATTCTATATGAGTGAGAATGAAATGGCTCGAAACATTGTTGGCATAATGTAGCTCTAATGCATCATTAATAAAAGGATTGAGGCTCTAGGCTTGACAAATTGGAAGAATTGAGAGAATAACATGATGAGTTTAATGAAAATTTTGTTCATTAGTTTCAACCCAAAAAGGAATCAATGGTATTTAATGAGATAAAATAAGATTCAAAACCCCCCTGCCCCACTTTTTACCACCAAACTAGTAAAGGGGGGTTTTAGAGGAGGATATTGTTTTTTCCCATACATGAAAAAACCGATGGACATGTGGATATTGGAAGACACATGGCAAAATACCAATGGAGTAAAGTAGAGAGGTGGTAGCATAGGTGGAAGTGACATGGCTCATGTGATGTCAACATGACTTCTTATCAAGGACATGTGGCATCTGTTTTCATGTTTTTTCGATGGCCAAGTGAGCCATTTGTGAGTGACATGTAGACCACTCATAACAGGACACATGGATGACATGATGCAATCATGGCATCAACACCAAGGTTGGCAAGTCGGTAAGTCAGCCAATTGGGAAGTTGGGTCTTTGGGTCAATTAAGCAACAAAAGATATGGCCTGACCTTGGTAAATCCCTTGACATCATCAAGAATTGGTCGCATCTCATCGGTCATCATGCTAAAGGGTCCAATGTACAAAGCACCAAGGGATTAAAGGGAAAGTACGATGACATGCACACTATTGGTGGTATATTTCACAATTTAGCGAAATATAGAAATCACAAAAATTAGAAAGTGTAGATAAACTACAACTAAACTCTGATAAACTGCTAGAATAAGTAGAATTGAAAGTAAAACTCAAATATTATTATCTGAACAATAAGAAAGTGGTACAAGACTCAATGATCATATTTATAAGAGAAAGATGAATGAGGAGAAAGATAAAAATAAATATTTATGCATGAAGGAATACTTCAAGATAACGAAAAGCAAAGTAACTATAATTTAGCAGTCAAAATTCTTTATAGTCATAATCAATTGAGCAAGAAGAGACAATTTTCTATTGTCTGAATTGAAACGATGTTGTTTTTGTGGATGGTGGATTAGAAAGTAATTAGAGATTGTTGAAGGTGTTTATGGTGAGTGATTGATTTAAGAAAAATCTAACTGTTTATGTAAGGATTTGGCCTTATCAATTTGAGTATGAAATATAAAGCATTAAGGTTAGAGAAGTTGTAGTTGGAAAGGCAGGGGATGTAACTCCTTCTTGTAACAATTGTCCTGAAAATTTCATGTAATAAAAGTAAAAAATAATAACCACAATTAATCAAACACTTATTCCAAGCTGAATGTTGGGAAATACATTGTAGGGGATGTTCATTTGGTTTATTATAGCTAAGGAAATTGGCAAATGCAATGGCTAAGGGTTTGGAAATGAAAATGGCATTTTTGGGCACATTTATTTATGAAAATAATGGAAATTAGGAGAAAAGGGAGGTGAAAGGTCACATGTTGCATGTGAGTAGGAAAATGAAGGAAAATAACGGGAAATGAAAAAAATAGAGACCAAAATTATGAAAGGGTTTATGAGGATCAGTTGGTAACCTTTTGTCAGTTCAATTTTGGAGCTCTCTCATTATTCTCTCACTCTCTCACTCTTGGACACTTATGTTTTTCTTGGATAACTTTGGCATTTGATCAAGAAAGACAAAGAAGGTAAGACAAGGCAAAGATCAAGCAAGGGAAGGCAGTATCAAGTAACTACAACGAGGTTCCTTGCAGTTATTGATTTGCATGTGTATTTTCCTTGCTAGATTTGGCATGCATGGTGTTTCATGTGTTTTTTATCTGTCATGGCATGGCTTTTGCCAGGTTTGATAATGTTTTTAGCCTAGCCTTTCCATTTTCTAATAGCCTTGAGGAGGTGGGTTCTCATACTTTGAATGAGTTGGATTGTCGGATGGATTCGAAGCTGAGTGGGGTCGATATCCAAAATGAAAAACACGTGGCCTAGTGGTCCTTGAACCAGAATATGGATCATGGTAAAGCCACTAGCCTAGTAACCCTTTAGATAGACTATGGGTTGCGGTAAAGCCAGGATTATGTGCCTCTATGGGCCTAGGAATCCTTTTCGGTGAACGGTGGGATATATGGTAAAGCCAAGAGGATGATTTCTATTCATTTGGACTAGTAGTCTTGGGATGGGATGTATCGTAAAGCCTAGAGAGTGGGTCTCGATTTAGGGCTTGGTGATCCCTAGAGCAGACTGTGGATTATGGTAAAGCCTGAGAGACTAGGAGGCACTAAAATTCTTCATGGTGTAGGTGGAGAACTCCAATAGCATCCATCGTTGTTTGGTTCTTTTCGATTGGTTATGAGTCCCACATTCATGTTTGGAATATGCCATGGGAGTGATTAGCTTAACAGATACTTGGCTCAGGAAATCCATGTTTGGGTGGTACCTCGTAGTCCCATCCCGAGTTAGTTTTTGCATTCATTAGTGAGAAATTCATTTCCTTGGTTTTCATGTGTAAATGTACTAGTTTATATGTGGATTTTATGGTTGATCTATTTATGATATTTCTTTTGTTACTATGATGGTTATGTATATGCTTTATGATAGCAGGTATGTATGGCTCTTACCATGTTTTTACTTGTGAATGAATGGAAAATGTATATATGACCTAGTAGATGATAATGCAACAAATGACATGAGAGAACGATGGTTCTTAGTGATTCTCAGATAAGTATGATATCCATATGCTTAATTATGTTATTTACACCTATAGATTACATGTTTATGATATGTTTGACGAAATTCCTATCATGGCTAGTAGGGGTCTGGTTAAGGGCTTGTTTAACTAATTCCTTTTACATCATTATTTCCCCATTATTTTACTCCTCTTAAGATGTCATTCAATTATGAGCAGTGACCTAGAATTTGGGTCTGAAAAAGTGGCTCCAATCATGGAGACACTGGCAATGAACTAGACAAATTGGTCTGTGGACACTAGCTTGGAGGCCTGTGAGAGTGTCCAGAGGTCGCTAGACGTTGGCATTCCCATAGCATGATAGTGTCCAGAGGGAAAGTGGTAAAAATATTCAGTGGAACCCAAGGGAAAGCTACCTAAAGTGATGGAATGGTTTTTAGGAGTCCTATAGCTGACATGGAATATCCATGTGTTGTGTTTCCATTGATTCCATTTCCTTGAGGTAACATAGGAAGTCAAATCCAACCATAATAGACTATCATCGCATGTTTACCCCGGTTGGTTGGTTACTTGGGTAGATGTGGGAGGAGGGTGTTATAGAGTGGTACCAGAGCATGGTAACTTCACCCCTCGGACTGGATGGGCAATGTGTTAGTCATTCATTCGTTTCAGTTGCATGTGTGTCTCTTACACTTGCATTCCATGTGATTTTTTCATGTTCATGTTATTGATCATGGTTGTAGTGATTTCACCATGTAGAGCTTGATGTTGTTATTGTAGATTTTTTTTTCATGAGCGTATTATTGGTTACATGTTATTATATGTCACTTATATGTACCATTTTGCATGCTTGGTTACTTTTTCATATGTTTGATTACATTCTTGTATGCTTGGTTACATAGGTTTGGTCACAATTATTGTTTTCTTATGCTTGATGACATGTGTCCATGTGTGTATGTGGTTTCTTTCACATTTCTTATGCATGTTGATGTTTGCAAGTGGCCATGTGTATAGTGGCGTAATGGTTGTTGTTTTCATGCATGATGTCATTGTATGTGTAGTCGATATGGTTTTTCATTGATGATTGGACTCTAACTAGAACGATGTTTATGTGTTGATGCACTTATTTATATATGTTTATATGTTATTATCATTATGTTATACATGTATCACACTGATTTGGATGATCTTGCATATGAGGTAACCTCCCCAAATTACACTAAGGTACATTGGTTTGTTATGATTTGCTTTATTTGACATATTATGCCTTGTAGGAAAAAGGTCAAAATGAATAGAAATATGGTCGACTACAAGGACCCTCCCTATGGATCGGATGAGAAGCGTGGTGGTAACTCTTTTGATTTGGTAGATATGTTGAGAATATTGAAGGAATAAATAAGGAGTTGTAAGGTAGATAATGACAGGATCATACATGCATAAGAGAAACAAGTGAAGGTTAATGCTATACTTCTTCAGAGTTTTTCAGAATTGCAACAACAAGGGCCACCTCAAATCAACCATTGATAATAGGACAAAACTAATGGAGCATATGGAAATAGGTATCCTAGTGATCCAAAATGGATCCTAGAAACCCTCTAAGTCTTCAAAAATAAAAAGACTATCGCCAAGGATGAACTTTTAAAAATGGCGGAAAACACTAGTGGGAGAGAAAAACATGAAGAAAATGAGAAAATAGAGCCTAACGGAGGTCAAAGGAATGATGCATAGGAGCTGTCGGATCTGGCCAATCAACGGTCTAGATTTGATTGACATATCGCAATCAGCGGTGGTAGGTGGAGTCCATTGGAAGCGGCCTTATGGGAAATCGTGATAGCAATCAGAGTGATTAAATGAGATTCATTGATCTATGCGCGTAGATCAACGGTCCAGATATACTCACGCCATCGCATCGCCAAAACACACACAGAAGGACTTACCAGGGCCCGAGGACTATGCGAGATGCGATTGTGATATGTCGCATCGCAAAATCGCATCAGAGCAATACAAGGGAGCGAGATCGATACAAATGTGAATTGCGATAACCAGACCCGACGGGGTTATGAATGAAATTTAATAATATTTCAAGTCCGATAAAAGGGTTTTTTTTTATGTATTTTTCATTTTTGTTAAATAAACAAAAAACAAGGGAAATGATAATGGGGTGATAAAACAGACCTAAGAGGGTTTATACATGCATTTTTAACGTATTTGAGTTCTGTAATGAGCGAGATTTAGGGCAGGCCTTAGGCGGTAAGTGGTATTGGAACGGCTCCACCTGATCCCATCCACTGGCTAACACGTGGCTTGAGAAAACTGCCTTTTCGGATGGATAATCTCCATACACATAAGCCCCCCGAAATGAATAGCAACCGTTGGATCAACGATCATACAGATCAACAATAGACATGCGATAGCGATCTAAAGGTGAACCTGATGGAGTTATAAGGTGAAATTGATAATATTTCAGGTCCGATAAATGGCAATTTAGCGGACTTTCCTGTGTTTTTGTGTGTTTCTCTATGTAAGTAGAGAATGACTATTTTGGGGTTTTCAAAGGCGTGGATGGTCCCTTCCATTGCAAAACAAGTGGCCACCATCCCTAAAGATGTTTAACAATGATTTTTTAATGTTTAGAGGGGATTTGAACAGACAGAGGCCAAAATCCAGAGATCCTGAAAGGGAAAACGAACATACAAGCACTGATTGGCTTATAAGCCACTAAATGACAGAGGTAGAGGCAGGCAGTTCTCAGACACAGAGAAAACAGAGATAGAGAGTGAGAGGGAGATTTTGTGTACTAAAAGAGACTTGGGGGATCCAAGTAAAGCCCTATTGGTTTATTCCTATTGTGTTGAGACTCAATTTGAGCTCACATTTGTAAAAGCTCTGCTTTTGAAGAGATAATAGAGAGGTCACCACTGAAAGCTGGACCAAGAGACATAGCCCAATAGTTTTGGGTGAACTCCTTGATTATTTGTTGTCGTATGCGTGTATCTGTTATGTTTTTATAACTGCTTCATTGTCTATATTATTCACAATATTTTCGATCCATTGCACTAAGTAATATAGGCAAATCCTGCACATGAGTATGTAATAACTTAATATTAGTCTAAGATATCATTTATCAGATCACCTCGTAGACATAGGTTGGATAGAGATGACACAGTGAGAGATGGCAGGCTATTGGACACTCTAGATAGGAGGGGTGATGAGTATAGGTATTGTTTTAGTTCTTAGGCATCATGATTTTCAATGTTTTCATATTTATATGAGGAGTGATATGGGGTACTTTCCAGATGAATTTAAGAAAGTAAGGCCACCTACTTTGGATGGAAATGTGAAGATGCTTGAAGATGCAGAGGATTGGATACATTGGATGAATGAATTCTTTGAGTTGCATGAGTACATAGATAACATGAAGGCCCAAATCACTATCTTTAGCTTGAAAGGTAAAGCAAATATTTGGTGGGAAGGCATGAAGCAGGTCAGCAACATCAGGACGAATGACTTGCGTTTGCGTGAGTTCAAGAGGATTTTCCGGAAGAAATACTTCTCATAAATATCTCAAGGAAGAAAGTCCAAATAATTCTATGAGCCAAATATAGGATCAATGATAGATTAAGAGTAGATGACCAAGTTTCTAGATCTATTTAGGTATGTACTGTATCTTAAAAATGAGAAGGCTAAAGTTAAACAATTCGTCTGTGGCTTTCCACTAGTAGGTAGAGAGCGGATAGAGTATGTTGAACCTTAGTCATTTGAGGAAGTCATTGGGAAATTGAAGCATTTATATGAACAATCGAAGTGTAAGAATGAATCTCAACAAGGATATAAATGGAACGACAAACGTAAAGGTAAATGGAAGCTTAGGAGAGCAAGGCCTCAAAATGAAGGGAAGAAGGAAAATATGACACCACAAAAGAACTTTAATACAGCTAGATATGGACATGGGTCACGAAAACGACATAGAGGTGAGGGCACTGTTCAGTTCGAGTATTGGAAATGTGTTGAGGAATAGCTTAGGAGAGATTGTCTACAGAATAAGTGTGGTGTAATACCCTCCTCCCACATCTACCAAAGCAACCAGTCAGCGAGAGTAAACATACGACGAGAGGCAACTATGATATGATTCGACCTCCTAAGTCATGCTAAGGAAGTAGAACCGATGGAAACACACCATACATACAATCAAAATTAGCTTAAGGACCCTAGTGAACCAATACAACGCTTTAGACAGCTTGCCCTTGGGTTGAACTGAACTTTTCAACAACTTAAGCCTCAACCGCTCTTATGCTAGAGGCATGACAACACCCAAAAACCCAGAGTCACTCTCACATTCTTTCCTTCTAGTGTCCAAAGACTCATTTAGTTACCATTATGCTAGTGTCCCTAGGATTTGAGCCACTTTTTCAGGCCTAGAGCCTAGATCACTGTCCATAATTGAGCCATCTCTTTAGATTAGTAAAATAACATGGAAATGACAATACTAAAGAAAATAATTTTTCAATACCTTCACTGGACACCTACTAGCCATGATAGGAATTTCTTCAAACATATCACGAAGATGTAATCTATAGGAGTAAATAATAGCTCTGAGCATAGGGGTCTCATAAATAGCTGAGAATAGTTAGGAACCACCGATGCCTCAAAACATGAACTTCCATTCCATCCATTAGGTAATAGATACATTGACCATTCAATTACAAGTAAAAACATGATGGGAGCCACACATGGTTGTTGTCATAAAACACATACATAACCATCATAATAGTAGCAAAAATACTCATGAAATCATAATCATATAAGCAACATATAATCCATAAAATTATCATAGAAATAAAAGGAGAAATAACCTTACATTAATGATGCAAAATCCAAGGTCGGGATGGGACTTCCACATTGCACCCAACCGAAGAACGGTTGAGCCAAATCTCTCTTCAACCATTCAACCTTGTTGTCTGGGCAATCCTCTCTACAGATAGAGACTACCAACCTACGTGACAATCTACTAGACACTTTCATAAGTTACAATCGAAAAAGGAGAAGAGGAGGATGGCCTACCCCGTTTTGATGTTATAATGTCCTCCTTTGTTGAAGACCTTGAATCACTTGTGTCACGGGCATGGTCCTATTGATTAGAGTGTTTGAATGCCTATAAAAGAGATAAAGACACAGCAATATCCAAAGACCAACTATTTGGGAATGGGAGAGGATGAATATATAGGCAAGGAAAGGGAGTTTGGATCTCTCCAAAGATAGGAGATGGTCAAAGACCAAAGGGCCAATTTATAGAACTCGACCTCATCCACGCCAAACAACCTCTAGCTCATCGTTATGGAATCCTATAGATCACGAAGCTTCTTGTCCTCCTTCGAAAAAATTTATTTTAGTGATCATCACTGGTATCCAACCCAAAAGCATGCTGGAATGGTGGGGCTAGAATAGTGCAACTAGCGACCATTAGGATTTTCAGTTTCAGGGGAGCAATGATCCTGAAATTAGGGTTTTGGAGCCCTTTCCTTCAAGGGAAGCTCAAGGCATTTTTCCATCAGTGTTTTAGGGTGGATCTAAGCTGCATATATGGATGAGTACACTTTATGATGGTCATTTTTAGGTAACTTCGGGGTATGTCACAAGGAAGTGCGGGAGGTATGACAAAATACTCTGTAATAGATGCCCCGTAAGGAATGAAGGAAAAATAGGTAGTGATGACTGAGATTATTCTCGTTGTTGATAGCGAAGGAATCTACCACTGATGACTGCAAAACCTAAGGTACTCCCAAATGGAATCTAGACCTTGTTCCCAGAGCAATGAGTTTAAGTCAATGGGAAATGATCTATTGGAAGGAAGGAATTAAGGCATCCTTCATTAATCCAACACGAATGTAACCGCAGGCCAATAATGTGGAAGGAATTGGACAAAGAAAGAAGAAGTAACCAAACTAAAGCACATTTCTAGCATACACAAGATGTGGCTAGCGCACGATATAAACCCTTTGAACCAACGAATATTGAAAGCTAACGCAGAGGCGAGGAGTCCACCAATGGGGTCAAATGGAAACTAAGGTAATGCACGAATCCCAATGTGTAATAATGAAGGCGGACATCGAACACAACATAAACCACTCAGTCAAAGACCCATGATACTGATTGATGTTGAGCACAAGTTCACCTATCAATGATGGAAATAGGGCCAAGGTGTAGCACTAGGTCTACTCTTAGATGAATTTGTCATAGTTGATAAGATCAAGACCCACCAATAATAAACCAGCATGAACAAAGGACCAAATAACTGATGTGATAGTGAACATGACTCTGACAACCAAGGATGGTTGACTGAAAATAAGTCAAGAGACATCGCAGAAAGGTCGACTCAGGTTTACTTCCCTTTAACAAAAGCATGACTCAAATGTGAAAATATGGCAACATATGATCACTTTGTATAAATTTGTCATGAAAGAGGCACAAGCAAACTCTCCATGCAATTGGAAGAAGTAACCAACCGGTGGAATATTGATTGAATAACAAGGTTAAGGCTATCCTAAGTCAAACTAAAGCCCATCCCAATGGAGGAAAGACTGAATTTTGATTTCTTTGTTCAAGGGCGACACAACTGACTCTAGTTGTGATCAGTCATGGAAGTAATGCCCTGTTCTTGCTCTTTTTGGAATATTTAATTTTCTTTTGTCTTTTTCATGTTTAGAAATCCTGAAAAAAGAATTAAAAAATAGATATAATACAATGGAAATAACAAGTGTTGAAGTACATATGTTCTAGTTCATGGGAGTGTAACATTCCTATTCTCAATGCAAGGTGACGAAACTAGTCAATGACACTCAAAGGAATGTTCTTTCCACAAATAATCATGTGCCAAGCTGAAAAGACTAAATGATTGCAGGGTTGATTTCACATAAAGGTCTAGCTAAAAAAGAGGCTTAAAGATGAGTCCAAATGAAGCAGGCTTGAGGACAAAAAGAGGAAAATAGCCAACATGCAATGTAGTGGTACAACTCAACACAAAGGAGCCTCTAGGGTAGAAAGCAAAAAAATAGCGAAGAAGTAAGAGAATGAAGCTTCAAGGAACAATTCATAGCGGCAGTAAAGAGGAGTCCCGAGGCTATGCAGTATAGCAGCATGGACAACATATGTTAGTGAGAATCTAACTAATATTCCCATGTAAAGGTTGGATCTACCATCACGTCATGATTTTATAAGTTGGTGAGTGAAAATGGCTTAAGAACCAAGACATGATGGGGTCGACCCTATGGCTAATATATCGCAGTATGGAGGCTAGTATGAAAAATGCAATGGAAAATTATATCCCCTAACCTATATGCTAGTGAAAAAGGATACCTTCCATGATGGGACTACAGTCATGGAATTGAAGCGGTCTCTCAAAATCTCCAAAGTGTTGTAGAGCCTCTAACTTGCACCTATTTATCCATCATTACCTACAACGTTTCCTCACTTATCCCTCTCTTTTGCCCTATTTTCCTCATAAACTTACCCAGATCATTACATTTGATGTATTTAAGCATGACTGGTTGACTTTGCTAAATGTTTGATTGTTTGTCTATATTTTTGACATATGCACAGAGTTTCCGCAATTGTCTAGCAATTCCGCAGCCATTCAGCAATTCCGCAACCTTTTCATTGATCTCCATGTTCCATGTGTCATTTTGAGAAACAAACCACATGGGCACGTGGGAATGAAGGTGTTGAAGGTTCCTGTGCTATTGCTTGGTCAGCAACGCCACGCATACCTCCGATCAACGAGGGTCCAACTCCGGTCAACAAATCCAGCTTAAACGGTGTTGCGTGAGCTGAAAGGATACGTCACTCTAGATGGCAACTCCTCCACTCTACGCAGGTCATGGGAGACAGGATCCAACCTTGGATTCAACCTCCATAATGACCGTACCTTCCAGATCACCCACGGACCTATTGAAGTGTTGCTGAACCATTTAATTTACATGTTGTTAGTTAATTTTCAGTTTCTTGTTTTACGCAGTAGGCAGTTGTTTACTTGCTTATAAAATCCAGCGTCTGCGCACGCTTGAAGATTAGTCTTTAGTTGTTTCATTCATGTATTTGCTACGCTTTTAGTGAGCACAGAAACTCTGTTTTGAAGCTGCTGTTTCAGCACTTTTTGACTGTAATTTCTGCATTATGAATTAATAGAAGACTGTTGTTTGACTCCTTTACGTAGCTGATTTTTCTTTGGGCTTTGTGGATGGAGGGCCCCCGTTCATAACAACCTTTGTACAGTAATTTACTTTTATGTTTTTACCATTCACTTCCTCTGAATTCAACAATCTTCCTTTTCTTTAACACATGTACATATTTGATTTAATTCCATTGTCATTTCATTTCCAGCATTTACTTTAAACTGATCAGGACTGTCTTTTGCAGGTGTTATCCCGGGATTGTGTGTCTTTGTGTATTTTCTTTATCTCTAATAGTATTTTCAGTTGTCATATTCATAATTTGCTGCCTTTACTCTGTTTTCCTAGTTGATTTCTAGTTTAGTTTCCCAAGTTGTATGCTAACATATTGATGGTCTCTTTATCATAAGTTGTTCATCTTTAAGAGATTAGAATACTGATAACTTACAGCTTGTTTTGAGTACTTTTTAGACTTATCTCTAACTACTTCTTAATCGTGTTTCACATAGTACTATAGTTGGAAGTAGAGAGTTAGGAAGAGTTAAACATTATAACTGGTCTTTAAAGTAGTTTTTCTTATCTTTTTATTGCAGTAGCATGAGTAGTGACTAGTGCTATTGGAAAGTGTTTTTTTTTTCCATTTTGCTTTCAGTTTCATTTCAAGTTATTTCTTTCAAAGCTTTTTCCTTTGCAAATTTAGAAGGTAGTTAGAAACCACCAATAACACACACTCACTCTTTTAGAAATCACCTTACACACACAATCACCCATCTGTTTATAAATCTCCATTCCATCTTAGGAAGATAAATTGATCACAAACAACACTCCCAAACGATAAAAAGATTTAAGAGGTTTCCTAAGTACATATAGTACACCTTCACTTCATCAGCTTACGAGCCCTGGGTTGACAATTAATGAAATCAATTTAGAAACACTAAATTGACCAAACATTTTGGCGCCGTTGCCGGGGAAGTGAAAATTAGGTAGCCAATTAAATTAAAAAAAAAAAGGATAAAATAAAATAAAAAATTCAAGAAAGGAAAATTAATAACCTCTCAAAGTATGCTCTCCTCTTGCACTTATAGTGAACTAGAGGATCAGAAAAGATAAAGTTATTAGTTTAATAATTCCTTGAATATGCTCTCTTCTTGCACCTAGAGTGACCTTGAAGATCAGAAAGAGAATTATTACCCTAACTTGAAAGCAAATATAAAAATGACATGCATAGAGCAAGAGATTCTAGGGGAAGATTCTTAGCTGGAGCTAGAAGTTCGATTTTCACAACTCCCTCTACTTCAAGAAATAGGCAAGAGACACCTTCATCATCTCCAACTCATACTCCCAGCTCTAGGATTCCTGGAATCCAAGAGGCAATAGTAGACTCTCCCATACCACCTATTGAATCCGAAAGAGATTCTTTCTTTTCTTCCACAAGGCGAAAAATTGTAATTGAAGAAATAGAATCACCCAAAGAAGAATGGGAAATCCTTCCTCATTCACCCTTCGTAGAGGAACCAGAGAACTTTGAGGGCTCTGAAGAAACTACCATCGCGGAAGAAAGAGAAACTGGACTAGGAGGAGGTAGAGGTAGAGGTAGAGGAGGAGGAGGAAATAATGGAGGAGGTAGAGGAAACATAGGAGGAAATAGGGATGGAGATGATTCATTTGGATTTCCCATAGTCGATGATGACGACTCCCGAGCCACAATGAAAAACATTTCGCCATCCGTCCTCCCAAACTTTCATGGGTCAAGAAATGAGGACTCTGAGGCATTTCTATTTGAGTTTGAGGTCATATGTCGAACTTATGATTATATGGAAGACGCTCAAAAACTAAAACTGTTCCCTTCAACATTGAAAGGGGCAGCATTGAAATGGTTCATGGGATTGCTCACTCAATCCATTAGGTCCTGGAATGATATAAAACAAACGTTTCTGGATAGGTATTTGGACTATTGTATGCCCACCAATCACAAGGATGAGGTATTCAAGATGGTACAAAAAGAAGATGAAAATTTAGAGGATTTACTTGAAAGATTCCAATACAATTTAAAAAGAGCAAAAATGAGCAACTTGGATGAGGAAACCTTAAAAGCCCTCCTATTAAAATCCATTAGAGATGAATGGATAGACATTTTGAACATGATGGGAAAAGGAGACATATCTCAACTTCCACTTCATGATATAGCAGAACTATGTGTTCATCTCTCGCGGGGAAAGAATAAAACTCAAAAGGGGCCTAGAGATCCTTCTCTTCTTAGAGCAAACAAATCTGCAACCGGATCAGTAAGTAGGGCTGAGATAGGAAATATGCTTGATGAATTCAAAACTAACATCTTAGGGAGTCTAAGTGAGCAATTAGACACTCTTAAGATCCATAATAAACAACAAGCAGAATATGAAGCTTTAGCTATCTTTTGCTCAAAATGTAGAAAGAAACATGCTCTAAGGGAATGTCCCTTGGATGCAAAGGTTGTAGAGACATGTGTGATCTTCTCAGAGAGCCATGAAACCAAGGATTGTCCTTCAATCCTTGGCCTCAAAGCTGTCTTTCAGGAGGATCCAAGTACCATTGAATCTCTCTGTTTTGTTGCAAGGAGACCTTGGCAGGGACAACAAAAT
>APFE031147168.1:0-50285 GCA_000404065.3 Pinus taeda | reverse complement strand
GAGTCCTCGCCCCAGCTTACAAAAAAAAAATATTTTTTTAAAATCTAGAGAGAGAGTGGGAGAGAAGGATAAGAGAGAGAGAGGGGGACACAAAGATGGAGAAAGGGAGGAGAGGAGAGAAACTCTGAGAAAGAGAGGGAGCTTGAGAGATGGAATTGGAGGAAAATATAGGGAAGGAAGAAGTTCAAGACATATAGATAGAGAAAGGTGGAGAGAGAGAGATAGGGAGTGACAAGGGAGAGATGGAGAGAGAGTGTGTATGTTTGAGGGTGAGATAGAAATACAAATTGGGAGAGATTGAGAGAAGGGTGGAAGATAATGAAGTAGGGAGGGATATAGCCAATATGTTAATTTTATTTAACCTATTCTTTTTATAAAATTAACATAAGAATATATACAGTATTTTTAAAATCCTGAAGTAATCATAACCTAAAGCTACCTTTAAAGAAATAAAACCTAAAAAGTTTCAATTGGAAGACATGAAGCGCTCTATGTATCTTTGATGGAGGTAGTTGGAACACTAATATTTTGGAAAGTCTTAGATAATATTTCCACGGAAAATTATCATTTTCTCTCGACGTAAATGTACAACATACATTTGAAATCTTGCATTTAAAATGTTTATTTTATAAAAGAAATAAATTTTTGTACGACAATATATATATATATATATAATATATATATATATAATATATATAATATATATATATATATATATAGTCAAAGTATTTAATTTTTTTTTAAATATAGAGTGAGAGAGAGTGGGAGAGAAGGATAAGAGAGAGGGGGGGACACAAAGATGGAGAAAGGGAGGGGAGGAGAGAGTCTCTGAGAAAGAGAGGGAACTTGAGATATGGAGTTGGAGGAAAATATAGGGAAGGAAGAAGTTCAAGACATATAGAGAGAGAAAGGTGGAGAGAGAGAGAGAGGGAGTGACAAGGGAGAGATGGAGAGAGAATGTGTATGTTCAGAGGTAAGATAGAAATACAAAGAAGGAGAGATCGAGAGAAGGGGGAAGATAATGAGGTAGGGAGGGAGATAGTCAACAAAGTTGTAGGACAAAGCTAGAGAGAGAGAGAGAGAGGAGACAAAGGGAGGTGGGATTCTTTTAGTTGATTTTTGACATTTTGGCTTGTTGATTTTTACTTTTTCTTCTCAAGATAACATATTTGTTTAAAGGTTGTTAGGTAAAAGGAAGAGCACCTACCTAACAAGCATGAGGTGTTTGGAGTCCATCCTGCCCTAACATGAATTAATCACTAAAGAAACACAAAGATTCACATTCCACATTTTGTTTCTAAAGAGTTTTTTTTATTGTCTCTAGAGGGACAATATGTCTTTAATCATAACTATAGTCTCTTGAGAGACAAAAATGAATTGTCTCTTAAAAGAGAATAATACTTGTGTTCTATATTGTCTTTATAGAGACAATTTTTTAAGACAATAATTTAATACACTCGCTTAAAGACAATATTTAAGACAATTTGCAAGTTCTTTTTGTCTCAAGTTGAGATAATTTACTCAAAAATTCCCTTAAATATTGTGGTGAATATATTATGAAATATTTTTTTTTTATGGATATTCATGTTTCAAAAATTCTCTAACCTTATAGTGTAAGAAAAAATGTGTTTGTGCTATATTTATTCATTCTTATTATGTAATATGGAATCAAATATTAACATCACTTTGAAATTCATAAGAAAGGAACAAGTCTTTGTTTGAGTATCATGATATTTGTATGCTATTTCATTGATTTTGATTTTATAATTTCATAGTATCTTCACATTCTTTCATATTACAATGTCATTTATTCATGTTCCATTGCATGAGATATTTTTAGGTTTATTCTAATAAATTTATTTTAAAATTTATTTTTATTATTTTTACAATATTTTCCTAAATAAATTAACAAAATTTTAATAGTACTTCTAGAACTCATAAAAAAAAACAACTCTTTTATCCATGAAATTATAATATTATTTTTTTTTTCAAAAAGACATTGCATTTCACATTCCTTCACACTCTATGTGATTCATTCACATTTCCTTGCACTTCGTTTAGTTTGTTAAAAAAAATAATTTTGAAGTTTTCCATTATCATTTGGTCACAAGGAATAACTAGTTTAAGTATAAATGGAATTGTGATATGATGTTGTTTCTTTCTTTTATATTTCATAAGGACTTAATATTCCTACTTTTAAACGAGAATGTGTGAGTTTTTTTTAATATATTGCAATGACATTGTTTTAAGCTCTGTCTTTATTATTTTGGAAATTTTGTATGAACTTTTTTTGATTTTTTTTACTAGGTTGTATAAGATTTTGTATCCACTTTATTTTATGAGCTTTTTTTTATTTTTTTAATAAATTTCACAAACTTTATAATTATTATGGATCACAGAAGTTTAAGTTCAAAAATTTCACAAACTTTATTTCTTTTGTTCTAATAAGTAGCATGGGCTTTCATATTGACATTAAATTTCATGAGCTTTATTTGACCAAATTTAATAAAATTGCATGAACACTCTTTGATCATGAGCTTCATTTGGTTGTTCCAAAACAGTTGCACATATTCATAGTTTATTTCAATGGTATGCTTTCTATGATGATGTGTTTTCTTTAATTTGTTTCAATAATAAATTGCAAGACCATTCTTTTATCATAAAATTTCTTTATTTTTTTCCAATAAATTACTTGTGTTCTGAGTTAACTTTATTTCAATCTTTTGAAGTATTAGTTGATCATAAAATTTCTTTAGTTTATTCCAAATTGTACAGGTTCACACTCAACTATATTTCAATCATTTGATATGCTATGAATACCACTTCTTAGAATTCTTTGATTATAAGATTTCCTTGGTTTGTTCTAATAAATTATACATATTTACATCAATTTTTTAACTTGTTTTGAATACTATATTTGATTTATTTGTATATATTTACACTCAATTTTATTTCAATCTTTCGATCAAATTTAAATACCATTTTTTAAGATTTTTTAATCACAATTTTTATTTTATTTTTTAATTAATTCTAATAAATTTTAGATATTCACATTTAAGTAATTTATTTTAATACCATTCTTTTATTTCTTTACCTATTTTCACACTCAATTTTATTTTAATCCTTTATTTTATTTTAATAAATGAATTTATTTGATTTATTTGCATATATTCCCATCTCTTGATATGAATTCCTTTTTCCCTCATTTTTTATTATGAATTTTCTTTAGTTTAATTTTTTTTTTTGGTCAATTTGTTCTAATAAATTGCCATGGACATATTCACATTAGGCATTTTATGATTCTGAAAACCATTTTTTTTATTTGTTTGCCTATGTTCACACTCAACATTATTCTAATCAAAATTGTAATGGAATTTTTTTATCTCAACTTTTTTTATCTATTTGCACTTAATTTTATTTCAATCTTATTGAATCTTTATTTGTTATCAATATCATTTTTTTATTCTTTGATCTTAAACTTTCTTTCTTTGGTTTAATCCAAATAACTCTAAATGTTCAATCTCTCTACCACAAGGTCAATGAAGGCGGGCAAGCAGAGCAATCTCATGAAGTAGCCATGACTGTGATCCTGGTTAAAGGCGACAAAGTTTCCGTTTAGGCTATCAGCTTGAAAGGCGAAAGTGCAGTGATAATGATGAATGAAAGAAAAATGTTTGTGCTGAAGTATTGAATTCAGAATTTCATGAATATAGTATGAAAGAGCAGTGGATCTCGAACAAAACGATGCTATAGTACTTGGATCCATCTACATTATATTAACCATAAAAACATCAATATCGATGCTACCAGTCCAGTTATCTGAACTCTTCTTGATTCCACCGACGGCATGCCTGCGTAGCACACACTGATTGCAGAGAAGAAATCGCTTAGGCATCCACATGGGATTCCCTGAACGACGCTTGGTCCAGTTGGTTTTCTCCAGGCCGCTCGGGTGGCCCAGCTATCCGCGTTCTACAGGTTCGAATGGACATTGATCGACTGGTTAAATGGGTACCCCACGCCTACGTCCTGGCAGTTCTTGAACACACAGGTCGGTACCTCGTCTAGAAAAAATCTGCGCAGAGAAAACACACATCACACCAAAGGCTCTGTTTAAAATTACGTAATACACTTGTCTGGTCTCCGGTTTAAACCAGAAATAATGGTTTAGGCACGCTCTAATTTCAAATTCAAATTTCAGATAGTAGGACTATGCCGCGTTAAGTATCACTGTAGTGCCAATAGGCCAGTGGCGCGGCGGGTTGAAAATTCAAAATTTAAATTTCATATGGTAGGTGATCCATCCATGCTTTAATTGCATGCACGGTCTGGCGGCGAATGGAGACGTGGACTGTATAGCGGCCTGTTTCGGCGGTCATGGCGGTCATCAGAGATTTAGGCAAAGACGTCGGAAATTTATGATGCGATCTGGAATACATGCTATGGCATGCATGTATCATCATCCATATGAAGGTCACTTCAACTCCGAAAAGTCGCAGTAGAGCTTACGCCATTGTTAAGTGTATTTCTTTGAATGAATCTTACCTTTGTAAGGGAAATAAAATATCATATCCAATATAATCATCATCAAAGGATCAACTTGGGCATCGTGTGAGCTCGCTTGTATGCTTTGGCACGGGCGAAAGTGGAGCTCTAGGTTTAGTTGGAGAAATTGATAGTGAATTTCTTCCTATTGAAGCGAGCACATAGATAATTCTTCCCCTGATATTACGGTTAGGGTTGCTGATTAATCTAATAATTATATAATCCATGGATTTTAGTGAGTACATAATATACAATAAGCTAGAGATGGATTGAGTTAACAAGGATCAAGAATGTCATAAATCAACAAACCATATGTTGAAGAAAGCATATGAACTATCCGTGCTTTGCGAGGTATAAGTCATGGTCATTATCTTCGCAAATCTGTGGAAAGCCATATGAGTTTGGCAAAGAGAGATTGAGGTGGGCAAGGCAGGGACTTGGGAAAATTTTTGGAAGCTATAAACACTAATCGTTGCACAACCTCTCGTGGATAAAAAGGCTTTTCAACAACAACACTGATCGTAAGGACTGAATTGGTTGATTAATTAAGAATATTTTGAGTAGGATTCGACCAAATAATACTATAAAAGTTGATTGTTAGGTGTCTTGAACTTATTTGTCAAAAGTTTAATTAAATTATTTGATTTATCTCCTAAACCTAGAAATGTGTGTGAAATTGTGACATGTAGTCTAGTGGGAGTTTTGGTGTCAAACCCGAGCGTGCACTGTGGATGAAAACACTGTAACATCATGCCAATGATAAGGGACTCATCAATTTGGCCTTGAGATGAGAAGGTGCTTTTGGAATGGATTGCTACTATAGAATCAACTTATACGGAATTGTGTAAAATTCATTTAACACTATGTTATTTACTAGAATAATTTTTGTTTTAGCATCCCTTAAAGTAGCTTAGAAATATTGATTGATTTGAATTTGGAGAAATTTCTGATTCAATATGGCTAATACTCTAGTATAATCATATCTAATTGAAGCAACCCAATTGCATGGCACCAATTATGTGAATTCGAAGCAAGTGACGATGAACTGAATCAAGAAGAATTTTCGGTTAGGGGAATTTTGAGGTAAAAAAATGGGTTTCAAATCAAAAAAATGTACTAACAAAAATTAACTTTAAAAGAACAAATAGGATTGAAGATAATGATTTCATCACGAGGTAAATATTTTGGAGGGAAAAGAAGAAAACTACTATTTTTAATTGTATTTTCATTGTATCTCCTTATAAGTTTACTTAAATATCAAGTGTAGATACCCATTGGATGCAAAATTAAATTCCCCTATCACGATTAATGACTTTGCATATTTATAAGTGGACCCATATCAAGAAATTGAAAATACATGAAAAAAGTATGCTGAACATACTTTTTTGATGTTTTTTTTTTTTTTTTAAATGTGGGTCTACTCAAAAGTATGCAAAGTAGGTATTCAAAAAAATTTGAGAATACATGAAAAAAACATGTTCAACATGTTTTTTCGTGTATTTTTTGTTTTTCTTTTTTATGATAGTCTATTCAGGAGTATGTAAAGTGGGTACTCAAATGGGTAATTCTATTTCACATCCAACGGGTGCCTACACTTGACATTTAATTAAACCTATAAGGAGACAAGCCAAAAATACAATAGAAAAGTCGTTTTCTTTCTTTAAAAAAAAATCCATACCTCTTAGTTTATTATTTAAACTATTATTTTGTTATTTTCCTTAGGAGACTGATTTTAGACATCAAAATTACCCTAATGAGGAGCTACAACTGCATCAATTTAATTTTGGGAGAGGAAAGAGACTAAGGAGAAAGTGTTGCTAAGAATGTATGTAAAATACAACATTATATTGCATAGAGACTGCAACACATCGAATGAGATCCAAACAACACTAAAAGATTTGCATGAGTCGAAGAATCCTATCGACTCCCACATCTAAAGAGTAACCTTATCTATATTAAAATGGAAGAAAATGAAAACATCAATAACTTTATTTCAATAATTAAGGACTTTAAAGATAAACTTGGAGATATATGTGAAACAATATCTAGCATTGAACTAGTCACTATAACCTTAAATGGAATGCTAGATGAGTATTAGATGTTCATCATAGGCCTTGTAGCAAGGGATAAGCTTCCTACTCTAGATGAGTTGGCAGGTATACTCATGCAAGAGGAATAAAAGCAAAAGAACCTTAAACCTCAAAGTTCTGATTTGGCACTAATGAAAATATGGAAACTGCCTTTTAAAGGGAAGCCTTCAAAAGGTAATAAAGGAGGAATCTACCACATGTAAAGTCATCATTTGGTAAGCAGATAATTCAGATATCAATATATACATGATAATATAACAAATAACATGTATACAAATTGAAAAACACTGAGCGCGCACCTCCCTGCGCGTTTCCCTGACCTAGCAGCCGACTGCTGGTCTTTTCTTTGTAGCACGAGGCCTCTGGCCTCTGGCCTTCCATTGCCTCTCCGAACCCTGCCATGGAGGGCCCTGTTGATTAGCCTGATGCAGATGCGTGTTTCCAGTCTGTTGCAGATGCGTTTTCCGCTTTAGTCAAATCTCTTCAGCCTCAGAGAACTCGTCTTGCGCTATCCAAGTTTGTCAAGAAACTGGATGGGTTGCAAGAGGTTGACCTTCCTCCTACGTTACCACGAATGGCTACTCTCTCTTTAGCTGAGTGAGGGATCATCGTTCAGTTCATCGGCCTATGACCTTCCCCGAAAACTGTTCAACGATGGATCGAAAGAAACTGGGCAGACAAATTTAATGGTAAAATCTCCATTCGTTTATGTGGAAAAGGTTATTACACTTTCCACTTTGAATCTAGAGCAGACAAGGACCTAATCTTCAGAAATGGGTCGTACTTCATGGACTCTCGTGGTCTGTACCTAAACAAATGGACTCCAGATTTCGATCCTAAGCTGGATGTCCCTAATGTTGTTTCGGTCTGGGTTCGTCTTCCGCATCTCCCGCTCCATTGTCGGGGAGATGACTTGGTTCGAGCCATCGGCAATGCTGTTGGAAAATACATTGATCAGTGTGAGCCCAAGGATAATATGCAGGCATGTGCGCGGATTTTCATTGAAGTTGATCTCAGCAAGGATCTTCCAAAAGCAATCAAACTAAAAGTGGACGATTGGACGCATACTCAGCAACTGGACTACGAACAAATTCCTTTCAAATGCAAGGTATGTCACGAATACGACCATTTTTCCAATCGCTGTTCTAAAATTGTTAATGTTGAACCTGCTCAATAAGAAGAACAATGGGAAACTGTAAAGAAAAAGAAGACTACCTCTGGCTTGAAAGCAATCTTTGAAGAGGCTCCTCCCAAAACTGCCCCTCCCAAGCCTAATCCCCCTTCAGCTCTGCCCAAAGCCTCCTCCTCAGCTGTCCCTTCTCCCTCCTCTCCTCTTGGTCCACCCATCTTCCCCACCTCGGGGTCATCCACTGGTTCTCCCTTGATCTCTTCAAATCCCTTTGGCGCCCTCTCTCTCCCTGATAATGACCCCCTGACCCCCCTTGAAAATGACCCCCCATCCTTTTTTCTCTTTCTCAATCCTCCCCCTCCCATTCCCTCAACCCCCCCCACCCCGAGATACTAGAAGCTCCCCGAAAGAGCATGGAATCAATCAAGAATATAAAAAAAGGACCTAGTAGGAAATCAAGTAAACAGCAAAGGAATGAAAAATCTCAAAAAGACATCGCCATGGGAACACAAAATCCCATAGAAACTTATATATTGGGGCAAAATAGCAATGAAACAACACATAAGGAGCAAGGGGGATGAGCATCCCTTCGAAACCCAAATACTCAATGATGAATGTCATATCATGGAACTGTAGGGGACTAGGGCACCCCTCAAAAATTGCCGCCCTCAAAGATTTCATAGCTCATGAGAAGCCAGGAATTGTAATGATTCAGGAAACAAAGAAAAGATTGCAAGAGATGATAAGAATTATAGAACAACTCAGGCATTGTGAGGGACAAATATGTGAAGCAAGAGGAGCTTCTCGCGGTATCACCACAATGTGGAACAAAAATACTTGGAAATGCACATCCAAAACTATCAATCCATATTGGATCAAAGTCACACAAGAAAAACAAGCAGAGGATAAGAAAATAATCATTTATAACATTTATGCTCCGAACCATTTCAGAGATAAAGATCAGTGCTGGGCCACACTACAAGAAGACATCCAAACTGAAGACAATAGAAATATCATCTTTGGGGGAGACCTAAATCTTATATTACACTCCAATGAAAAAAGAAGAGGCTTTTTTACACATGATCCTTATAGAGAAAAGCTGGAAAACATCATGCAAGAGTGTGATCTAGTAGATATCATCCCAAAAAATCAGAGGTACACTTGGAACAATCGCAGGTTGGGCAGAGATAACATTCTGGAGCGCCTTGACAAAATTTTGGTAAAAACTTCTCTCCTCTCTAAGTTTTCCACTGCTCATGCTGATATTTTGCCTTATTCAGCCTCCGATCACTACCCCATTAGCATTGTTCTTGAAGCACATTGTCCTTTAGGGCTATTGCCTTTCAAATACAATTCTCTTTGGCATAGCAATCCTATTGTGGATTAGATTGTCCAAACAACCTGGCATCATCATATAGAAGGATCACTAGGATTCATTTGGGAATGCAAGCTAAAGAATACAAAACACGCCCTGAAGGAATGGGTGAAGTAGCATTACAAAGAACCAAAAAATGTCAAAGCTGAGCTAAAAAGTAAATTGAAAGAAACTCACAGGAAAATCAAGGAAAATGGGTTGTCCCAAGAGGATAAAGCATTAGAAAGTGATATATATTATCAGCTATACCGGGTTAATAGAGAAGAAGAACAGAAATGGAGAATTAAGTCAAGACAGCTTTGTCTTCATGGAGGAGACAAAAATACAACTTTCTTCCATAAGCAAGCAACTGTCCAGAAAGTCAGAAATAATGTCACCATGATCAACGATGAGGAAGGCTGCCCTCAAAAAACCTAAGAAGCTATCAAGCAAACTGCCTCAGCCTATTACAACACTCTCCTAACTGAGATAAATGAAACAGAGGACTATTCAGACCTTCTACAGCATATGCCCAAAGGAATCACTGAGGATATTAATGCGGATTTGACTAAGGAGATTAATGAAGAAGAAATACATGATGTCATATAGGCTCTCCAGCCAGATAAAGCCCCAGGTCTAGATGGCTTTCCCATCTGTTTCTATAGAACATACTGGGGAATAATAAAAAAAGATCTTTTCAAAATGCTAAGATGGATCCAACGTAAATGCAAAATTGGAGGATTCACGAATGCCACCCATCTTGCCCTTATCCCTAAAGAAAATCTTTCGCCCAATATCCTTGTGTAACTCATCATATAAAATTTTGAGAAAAATCTTGGCTACTTGCCTAAAACCTATCCTCCCCACTCTCATATCTGAAAATCAAGGGGGTTTTTTGGCCAATAGGCAAATTTTAGACTCCATCCTTCTTGTCCAAGAGGCCATTCACTCCAGTCAAACCCGAAATGAGAAAGGCTTCATCTTAAAGTTAGAATTATCCAATGCCTTTGACCGTGTCAGACATTCCTTCCTGTTTGTTGTGCTTGAAAAAATGGGATTTGCCACATCCTTTATTAGCCTTATCAAAGCCTGCATTACAGGACCTTGGATTTCCCCTCTTCTAAATGGCAGACCTGGACCTTCCTTTCAACCCTTTCGAGGCCTTAGACAAGGTTGCCCTCTCTCACCTTATCTCTTTATATTAATGGCTGAGTCTTTTAGTAGAGCTTTGGATTACAATCGTCGCATGGGCCTCATCACCGGGATCAAATTTGACAATGGAGTCAAAGCCATCAATCGCTCTTAGTTTGCTGACGATACTCTTCTAATGGGGGGAGCTTCAAACATCATAGCCCATCGTTTTAAAACCCTCGTAGACAAATACATGAGCTACTCTGGAGGTCTGATAAATTATCTTAAGAGCTGTATCTATGGGTGGAACACTTCGGCACATGTTCTCCATAGGATTTCTTGTACTCTTGGGGTTCCTTGTAAGCTGAATTGGGAGCAATTTACTTATTTGGGCATGCCTATAAGTGCCGACAACTTGAAAGCTACAGCCTGGGAAGTTATTATTGAAAAAATGAAAAGGAAGATACAACATTGGGGCACTTCTTGGCTTAACCCTGCAGGGTGCGTAATTCTTCTGAAAGCAGGCCTCTCCTCCCTACCCTTGTACTACTTTACACTTTTACAAGCCCCCGCTAACTTCCATTTTAAAATGAATGCTCTCCTTCGTCATTTTGTTTGGAAAGGAGGGAGAAATGAAAAAAAATACAACTTGGTAAGCTGGAAGCAGGTCACTCAGTCGTGTGAGAATGGAGGGCTAGGAATCAGATCATCTAAATTCCTAAACCTGGCCTTTGCTGGCAAGCTGGTTTGGAGACTCATAACTGGAAGGAATGCTTGGTGGAAAACTGTTGTTAAAAAAACAGACCTCAGCCACCCAAGGCACCAACTTTTGGATCATGAGCTCCCCAACAGAGCATGCTCTAAAATCTGGAGGATGTGTAAGAAAGCTATACATTTTCTTGACCAAAACACTTCCAAAGTGCCCAAAGGAGGCAACTACATAAGAATTGGAGAAGACAAAATAATGGGGCAACAACCCATAAGCCAACGGCCTGGTACTTAGCAGATTCTAGCTCTTTTCAGCAGTGCAGGGATTCAAACTCTGGCCCAGATCTCTCAATGGGAAGCCCACTCCCATACCTGGAAAGATTGGAGTTTCCCTCATATACCAGCAGATGCAGAAATCAGTCTCAACAACCTGAAAACTTATCTTCATGGTATAGTGCCCTCCAAACGCTACCTTGCTGATGAATTTCGATGGGATCCTTCAGGAACTATCTACACTATTAAGGCTTCTTATCATCAGATCTGCATCAATGAGTATCCCATGGAAATCTGGGCACAATGGACACTTGTTTGGAAGGCAGAAACTCTCCCAAAAATCAAATTCTTCTTATGGATCCTTTTAAGAGGGAAAGTCCTCACTGTTGAGAACCTTAGAAAGCGAGGAATAATTGGACCATCTCGCTATCCAAACTGCCAAAATGAAGAAGAGACAATCCAACATCTATTTATATATTGCTCATTTGCTTCAACCTGCTAGAAGGAAGCCTTTCATAGTCACAATCCCCCCTAGGTGCATGGCACTAGTATATTTAAAGTGTTGCACATATGGAAAAAGAGCTACCCGTGGGGAAGAAAAGCAAACAATACAGCTCGAAGGGTTTGGAATTCCCTGCCCTGTACACTTCTCTGGAACATCTGGCTAGAAAGAAACAGAATGATCTTCAAAGGCACAAAAACTAATGTTAGAAAGCTCTACAACAAGGCTTGGAATCTCAACTTGGAAACTCTATCCACAAAGTGTCATGGGAATCTGAAGGTGCTGGACCTAACAGTCGAAGAAAGGAATTACATAGGGCATATTCTGGATAGAATCAACATAGAACAAAAAATATGTGATCCCAATAGCAGAGATAGCCCTAGATGTAGCTAGAAAATCAAGATGAAAGAAGAAGAATTTGCTCGGTGGCTTAGGAACAACAATACTCATTATCTTTTTTTTGATAGAGCCTCCAAATCCAACCCAGGAATGGCTGGGGCTAGAGGTCTTATTTGCAACGGTAATGGAGATGTGTTAACTGAATATGAATGGGGTCTGGGCCATGCTTCAAACAACAGGGCTGAAGCTTTCGCCCTCCTTCAAGGTTTGCTCTAGCTTCAGAAACTTGGTATATCCAAGGCTATTATAATTGGAGACTTTGCCATTATCATTGGTCTGATGATAAGCAACAGAAAAGCCCAAAATCTAAATCTGCAACAAATCATTGGGCGATGCCATTCTTTGGACCAGAAAATGAAAGGTAATCTTTATTACCATGTCCTTCGATCTCTTAACAAAACTGCAGATAAATTGGCAAATAAAGCCTGCTCACACCCTGTTGGTAACCTTCGGTGTAATGGCACTGGCCATTACTTTTTCTTGCCATGATCAGGCTATATCCTCTTTGTAGATCCACCTCACAGAAGATCACTATTTGTGGTTTCTGAAGCTCTTTGCCCTGCCTCTCTACGAAGAATCAAATCTCTGCCTCCTATCCAATGGCATTGGCCACTACAGATTTAACCTCTTCAGCACCAAACTCCGACTCTCTTTGGATCGCCCTCTCAAATCCCTCAAAGCTCTGCGTTCTTAGCGGTTCCAACATTTCATACTCAATCGATTGTTCTCCTACTCCTGTTGACCTCCTCCTATCTCCAGCCTATCGGTCTCATGTGCATATTGGACATGGCTCTACGAACACAACATCTCTGCTCCCCCAGACAAAGTGCCTCTCTCCCAATTTTAGTCCTCTTTCAACCTTGTATTCATCTGATTTTGCTTCACAGGAGGTTTCGATGATAAGTCAAAGAACATCAAATAAAATTCTATTTGAACTGGATGAACGACTCTACTTTTACCTCAGTGGGCGGCAAACATGACACATCTGCAAAAAATAAAAATTAAGTGCAAAACCTGTTTTATTTTACTACAGTTTGTCAAAGTTTAAACAACATTTCGCTTTTTCACAGCGACGGAAGCAAGTTGTAATGTTGATTCTAACATCAATTGCATCTGCTATTGGTTCTTCATATTCCAGCATCATTCTGTAAAACTGGAGATCCATCTCCCTCCTTTTTTCTTTTGAATATAAGCCAGCAACCGATCTTGTGAAAAAAAAAATTTCATCATTTGGCAAGCCACCATTTGAAAAACCACAACAAGGTATGAAATTTCCAAATATTAATGTTAAATGTCCTTAATGTGACATGTTTGGACATTACTTTAGGGATTGCATGAAAATGAAGTATCATGAATCCAAACATAGGAATAAAAGGCACACTTGTAATTTTGTTGAAAGAGGAGAACAATGAATGATGGCATAAAATATTTTATACTATTTGTTACAGATGCTACACTGACTATTGAAATAGATGATCCAAATACATGGTTTGTTAATTTTGGAGCCTCTATCCATATGTCTTGTAATAAGCATTGGTTTGATAAATTTCATGAAACTAATAATGGTGCAAACATATATCTTGGGGATGATTATTAACATGAAATTAAAGGGCATGGTGATGTATCTATGACATTACCAAATGGTCGCGTTAAAAAAATTCACAATATGGTGCATGTGCATGGTATTAAGAAGAATCTAATCTCAAATTCTACTATAATAGAACAAGGTTTGAAGGTTGAATTTGTAATTTTCACATTGTGTGGTGAAAGACATGCAAGATCACTTCAAGGTTGTTACAACATGAGTTAGAATTGGAGGATTATATAAGCTTAATGTGACAAGCAAAATTCATCAAGCATTGGAATCCACAACAATGATAACAAAAGTTCTTTGGCACCAAAGGTATGGCCACATTAATGATCATGATTTATTTCTACTTAAAAAAAAAGCATTGGTAGAAGGGACTATGTTAAATTGTAGAAAGAAAAGGCTTCATTTGAGTTGTACATTAGTCAAATGAAAAAAATCGAATTTCCACTTTAGCAGGATGAGTTGTCAAGGAGTTAGTAGGAGTGCTATGGCCAAATCACTCAACTAAGTCAGTCAATTCAAGTTTTTGGGCTAGAAGTAGAGTTGTGTACAAGTTGGTAGCTAATATCTAGTTATCTAGAGGTGTTATCTTTAGTGAAAGTCAATTATCTGAGCTCTAGTCTAGAATAGAGTCAACATGAGTTCAAATGAGTAGTTGTAACTGTTGTAAACTCAACTAACTCTTAGCTAACTAGTCAATCTACTAAAAATATCCCTAGTCATGCAATCAATTCGAATTGCCTAATGAAGTTGTAGGGAAAAGGCACATTGTAATTATCATTGTATACTAGTGAGTGTACAAACTTTGCATGTAATAGGTGATCTAATTATCTTGGAATTGCACAAGGAAATATGAGATTTCCCTATTCTTTAGGAGCAAGAATTGTGCAGGGAAATAGGAGGAAGTAGGAGGCTTATTTTGGCTAAGTATTGGCTAGAGCATAGTCAAGAGGAGATCAATATTCAGTGCAAATTGAGCTTCAAGCATTGAAGCAGTCATTGTAATAGATCTTTGTTCTCATTTGATATAATACAAAATGGGGAGGGTCTTTTCCTAGTTGGGTTCCCCAGTAAAAATTGTGTTCATGTGATTGAATGATTGCATGTGTTTTTATTGTCAATTTTCCTTCTACATAATTTAGTAGAAGAAATTTGTGTGTATTGATTTCAGTGTGAATTATTTAGAAGATGCGAATTTCGAGTTATTTCTACATGGTATCAGAAATATTGAAAACTACAAAGAAACCAAGTTCCTGATCATCTCTTAAAGAATTTTCAAATAACATATTTGTGGTGCAGGTATTTATTCAGTGCAAGAACAATGTCTTTCAATGGATTGAGGCTTGAGTATGCATTAGAGGGAACCTCGAATTTATGTGCTTGGAAAGAAAAAATGGAAGCTATGTTGGATGCCAATGGAGTATTAGAGTACATAAAAACATATATATTCCAAAACCAATAGCATCAGATGCACGAAAGCTGACTAAGTGGAAGAAAGATACTACTACAACTAGGAGGATTATCCTGGAGGAAGTTAGAGACCATGTGGTTTCAAATTTGCATGGAAAGGATAATAATTTTTCAATGTGGAAAACTCTCATAGATATATTCGAAAGAAACAATGATTCTAGGAAGTTGGCATTGAAATATAAGATCAGGAACATTCGAATGAATAAAAATGAAACTATTGTTCAATACATATCTAGATTCACTTAGGTGAGAGATGAACTTAGAGCAGTTGGAGAGACTTTGCCACCATTTGAAGTTGTGAGCTTAGCACTTCTTGGTCTTCCAAAGTCCTAGAATAACTATCATGATTCAGAATGGAAGAGACAAGCTCCCAGATTAGAAGATACTTTGGTCTAACTTGGTGGAGGAGGAGATTAGAAGAAACACTAGAGATGGAGTCACATCCAAAATTGACGAGGAAGAAAACTTTGCTTTAGTAGGAAAAGGAAAGAAAACCAAAGGAAAGAAGGCCTAAGGCAAGGAAAAATCCAGCTAGAATCATGGCAAGAAGAAAGACCTCAAAAAAATTAAATGCTTTCACTACCATAAGTATGGTCACTATGCAACTAATTATCCACACAAGAAATCCAGTAAGAAGCCTGCAACATGAGTAGGAGGAGATGTTCTCACATCACAATTATAGTTGGATTTCACCCTCATTGCTTGCATGGAAAGTATTGTATGAGGTTTTATATGGTACTTAGACTCTCATGCTTCATTTGATATGACAAGAAATAATGAGTTCTTTAGCAACTTAGAGGAAAAGGGCCTACAATTACACCTAGAGCTTGGAGATGATGGAAGGTATACTACAAAATGGATTGACATTGTCACCTTTAATAAGGATTTAGGTTCCCATATTCACCTAAAGAATGTAATTTATGTATCTGGTATGAAGAAAAATCTAGTTTCCATAGTTGTACTTGAAGGCAGAGGATATGATGTGGCACTCAGTAGAGGGAAGGATTATTTGAAGCATGTTTCTACTGGACAAGTACAATAAATTAGTGTTCAGGTTTAAAATATCCACAAGCTATAGGTGGATGCATGTTTTGCATTGAGTAGCAAGGCAAAACATGTTATGGGTCAAGGTTTTGGAGAGATATGGCATATGCACATCGGAAACCTACACCATGGAGCTTTGAAAATAATTCAGTGGATCACCAATGGAATTCCAAAATGCACCCTTGATCAACACGATGTATGCAAATGATGCACTCTTGGAAAATATCTTAAATCCTCCTTCCAAAGATGAGATAACAGAGCTAGAGCCATCTTGGAGTGAGTTCACTCAGATGCATGTGGACCATTTTCCATAGTTTCAACTACAAAGCACAAATATTATGTGATCTTCATAGGTTATTTTTCCCACAAATGTTGGATCTATTTCATGAAGAATAAAGATGAGGATTATTCAAAGTTCATTGAATTTAAATCCTTAGTTTAAAATGAGACTGGAAATAAAATTAAATCCCTAAGAAGTGATAATGGAAAAGAGTATGTGTCTAATTCCTTTAAAGAATTATGTACCAAGGAGGGTATTAGAATGGATTTGATTGCACCCCATAACCCACAACTAAATGGGGTTGTAGAGAGGAAAAATAGGAGTATTTTAGGAGCTTCTAGAGAAATGTTACATGATCATGGATTTACACTATCCCTGTGGGCAGAAGCTTGCAATACAATTGTTTACTTACAGAACATGAGCCCTCACAAAACTCTTGGAATGATTGCACTTGAGGAGGCTTTCACTAGGAGGAAGCTAGATGACTCCCACTTTCATATTTTTGAAACCATAGCCTATTGTCATGTCTCTAAAGATAGCGGGAAAAATTTGGAGCCCACTGTAGAAAGGGAAATTTTTGTAGGCTATTGTGAGATGCCTCATATTTACTAGGTGTACATGCCCTCACTTAGGATGGATGTTATGAGGAGGGATGTGATATTTGATGAAGAGAAAGCCATGAGGAGTCTCTAGAGTGAGAGTTGAGCATACCACTAGAGGAGGAGCTTCTAGCTCCAAAGGAGGAGCCTCAGTCAGATCCACAGAATCATATATTGATCAAAGGAAAGAGGACATTCCAAGAGGACTATGTGGAGCAACTACATGTGGAGGAGCAGATAGAAAACCGAGTGGAGGAACCCACTCACACAAAGCCTTCCAAAGAAGGGAGGAAGAGGCCTAGGATGGTTGACAGATTGGTGCAGGAAGCTCATGACAAGGTTGGAGCTCCTAGCTCCTTGCACAAAAAGAGGATATCACCAAACATATATACATGATATATGGCACTCATGACAGAGTTGATAGATTTTGAGCGATCTTCCTTTGAAGAGGTTGTTTCCTAGTAGGTGTGGTAGATGCCATGGCAGAGTAGTATAACTCCATCATGAAGAAAAATGTTTGGGAGGTGGTTCCCATAGTTGAGAACAAGTTAGTTGTTGGTTCCAAGTGGTCGTATAATGTGAAACATGTAGCTAATGGTAGTATTGAGAAGTACATGGCCAAGTTTGTGGCCAAATTCTTCTCACATATGTAGGGGATTGATTATGAGGAGACATTTTCCCCTGTGGCAAGATACTCATCTATCATGACCATACTTGCATTAGATGCATAGTTGGGGTGGAGGATACACCAAATGGATGTTAATATTTCCTTCCTCAATGGAGTGATTAAGGAAGAGATCTACATTGAGTAGCTTGATGGGTTCAACATCTTTAGCAGGGAGACATGTGTGTGTAGGCTCAAGAGATCCCTCTATGGTCTCAAGTGGGCACCTCATGCTTGGTACACTGGCATAGATTATTATCTCAGTGGATTGGGCCTCACTAAGAGTGAAGTAGATGCCAATCTCTACTACATTATGGTAGATGGAAATATGCTCATTTTAGTTCTCTATGTGGATGATTGGATATTGATAGGAGATGATAGGTTGATCTAGTATTGTAAGGATGGCCTTGCAAGAGAGTTCGAGATGAAGGATATGGGTATGATGAAATACATCCTTAGCTTGGAGGTGTGGCAAGGAGATGGAAAGATATTTGTTGAATAAAGAATTCACACCTCTAAAATCCTTCAGAGATTCTACATGCAATTTTGCGAACCCATGGATACTCCTCTAGGTACTAACTAGAGGAAAGATGATGCTTCTATAGGGGAGGAATTAGATGGCACTATCTACGTAAAATTGGTGGGGTCCTTGATTTACTTTGTGAACACAAGGCCTGCTATTTGTTTTGTAGTGAACCAACTTAGTCAGTTCATGGTGGAGCCTACCAAGCTTCACTAGAAAGAAACAAAACATGTTCTAAGATACCTCAGAGGCACAATAAACTTTGGTTTATGGTACAATTAGAATGATGGAGTGAATCTCCAAGGCTTGACAGATGAAGATTGGCTAGGGAGTCCCTCAGATAGGAAGAGCACATTGGGAGCAATCTTCAGTGTTGGGTTAGCAATAGTTTCTTGGTACAACAACAATCAAATATCTATAACACTAAACTCAGTATAGGTTGAGTATATGGGTGCTAGTCAAGCAACATGCAAGGCTATTTGGATGAGGAAGATCCTAGTTATTCTCTTTAGTCAAGGGATGGAGCCTACATTGATCCACTGTGACAATCAAAGTTGTATAAAACTATCTGAAAATCCAGTGTTTCATGATAGGTCTAAGCATATAGACATTAGGTACCATCACTTTAGATATTATGTGCAGTGGAGGATTGTTACATTATAGTACATTCCTATAGAGAGCATGATGCATATATATTGAAAAAGGCTTTGTCAAGAGGCAAGTTCGAGTTCCACAGGAGCAAGATTGAGGTTGTTCATAACCCTTTTCTTGCTAAGAGGGAGTGTTAAATTGTAGCAAGAAAAGGCTTCATTTGACTTGTGCCTTAGTCAAATGAGGAAATTTAAATTTCCACTTCAGAAATATGATTTGTCAGGAAGTTAGCAAGAGTGACATTGCCAAATCACTAAGTTAATCTAGTTAATTAGAGTTTGGGATAGAGGTAGAGTTGTGTGAAAGTTGGTGGCTAAGATCTAGCTATTTAGAGGTGTTATATTTAGTGAAAGTCAATTATCTGTGGTCTAGTCTAGAATAGATTTAGTATGAGTTCAATTGAGTAGTTGTAATTGTTGTAAACTCAACTAACTCTTAGTTAAGTAGTCAATTTACTAAAAATATACCTAGTCATGCAAGCAATTCGAATTTCCTAGTGAAGTTGGAGGGAAAAGGAACATTGTAATTATCATTGTATACTAGTTAGTGTACAAAGTTTTCATGTAGTAGGTGAGCTAAATATCTTGGAATTGCACAAGGAAATATGAGCTTTCCCTATTATCTAGGAGAAGGCATTGCGCAAGGAAATAGGAGGAAGTCGGAGACCTATTTTGGCTAAGTATTGACCAGAGAAGAGTCAAGAGGACATCGATATTGTAGTGCATATTGAGCTTGAAACATTGAAGAAGTAATTGCAATAGATCATTTTTTTCATATGATATAATACAATCAAAGGAAGGGTTTTTTCCCAGTTGGGTTCCCTAGTAAAAAATGGGTTCTTGTGATTGAATGATTGCATGTGTTTCTGTTGTCCTTTTTCCTTCCATACAATTTAGTAGAAGAAATTTTTGTCTAGTGTTTATTGATTTCATTGTGAATTATTTAACAACTACAAATTTCAAGTTATTTCTACATATTCCAATACTTAAGGATGAATATTCTCCATGTGAAGGGAGTGCATTAGAGAAAATGCATAGGGAAGAGTTCCCTACTCATATAGATAAAAGGGAAAGGGATATTTTAGAGTTTGTGCATACATATATATGTGGTCCTATGTAAATGAGATCATTAGGTGGAGCATATTATTTCTTGATCTTTATTGATGATTGTACAAAATAAGCATGAGTCTACTTCATGAGAAAGAAAAATGATGTATTTGAATATTTTAAAGAGTTCCAAAATCTAGCTGAAAAGCAAACACAAAAATACATAGAGATCCTCCAATCAGATCAACAAAGAGAATATAATTCAATGAATTCATCAAGTATTGAAAGTCCCATGGAATTGTACATTAATACACATTGCCACATACTCCACAATAGAATGGAGTAGCTGAAAGGAAGAATAGAACCCTAGTAGAATGTGCATGAAGCATGTTGAAAGATAAAAATATTATCAATACTCTTTGGGTTGAAGCTGTGATCACTTTTGTTTACTTTAAAAATAGAAGTCCAACTAAAATTTTAGACCATAAGACTCCTTGTGAAGATCCTTATGGTTATAAACCAACATTAATCCATTTAAGAATATTTTTGAAGCAAAACATTCTCTCATGTTCTAAAAGAAGATAGGAGAAAGCTTGATGCTAACGCTATCAATTGTATTTTTATTAGTTACTTTTTTTATTATCATAAATCATATAAGTTCTATGATCCCTACACACATAAATTTTTTGCAAGAAAAGATTTATTACTTCATGAGCATATAGGTGAAGGCCCTAAGGAGGGCATGTATGATGCATGACATATTCCTTATGAATGTGATGATGTTAAAGAGGAAGCATATGATAAGTAGGAACATAAAGAGGAAGAAGAATCCAATGACATGGACACCTCTAGTAGCCACAACACACCAAGAGGAAGAGATTATTCACCACAAAGTAGGAGAAGAGATGAAAGCAAGGAAGCACCCATAAGGTCATTATGTCAAACTCAACCATTGTAAGATTTAAATACTATGCCTTAATGATTGAAGTAATGAATATCATAGAACCTTTGAATATCAAATAAATTAATGAGCATAAATAATGGAGAGATGCAATGAAAGAAGAATATGGGTCCATAATGAAAAATGATACTTGGGAACTAACAAAATTTCCTGAAGATAAAGTACCCATATGATCCAAATGGTTATTCAAACCCAAATTTAATGTTGTTGGAAGTATAGATAAATATAAGGAAATAGTAGTTCCAAAAGGATACTCACAAAATGAGAGAATTGATTATGAATAAACGTCTGCACCTCGAGCTAATTAAATATAATTAGATTGATGATTTATTTAGTTACAAAACATAAATGGAAACTAGAAGTTAATTCTATCTTTTTGAATGGGGAACTAAAAGAAGAAGTATATCTTGTTCGTCGATAAGGGTTTGGTAAAAGGGTTCAAGAGCACCTTGTTTGCAAATTAAAGAAAGCTTTATATGGATTAAAACAAGAACCAAGATCTCAGTATGTGAATATTGACTCCTTTATTCATAAATGTTTTCTGAAAAGTAAGAGTGAACCTAACCTATATACCAAGTCAGATCAAAAGGAGCATGTTATAATGCTTTCCTTGTATGTTGATGATATTATTATAATGGGAAATGCTTCTAAGTTAATTGATGAAGTTAAAGGACAACCGTCACAAGTGTTTGAAATGAAATTCCTTGACGAATTGAATTGTTTCTTAGGTGTTGAAATATGAGAGAAGTTTTTCAAACATTGGTTACACAAAGAAAATATACAAGGGAGCTACTCAAAAGATTCAAAAAGGGCCAATGTATAGTGATATCAATACCTTTAGAAAAAAATTCAAACTCTACAGTGATGATGGGACTAAACAGGTGGATGGTACATTTTATCGTTAGCTAATGGGAAGTTTAAACTATCTCACTACAACCAAGCTAGACATAACATATTTGGTAAGCATTCTAGTCATTTCGTGGCCAAACCTCTTGAAATTCATTGGATAGCAGTGAAGAGAGTCCTTATATCTGAAAGGAATTGTTAAATTTGGTATTAAATATATTAATGATTTTGATGTTGAGTTAGAAAGCTATTCTGAGTTAGATTGGGCTAGAAATCCTGATGACAAAATATTAACTTCAAGATATGCATTCTGCCTTAGATCTAGGATTGTGGCATGGAGTCGTAAGAAACATCAAACTGTGTCTTTGTTTTCAACTAAAGCTGAGTACAAAGCTTTGTGTACTGCTACTTTTGAAGCAATTTGGTTGAGGCAAGTTCTTGAATATGTGGGAGAAGTAAAAAAAAACATCAACAATTATCAATGTGATAATCAAAGCACAATTAAACTAGCCAAAAATCGTGTATATCATTCATGATCTAAACACATTGAGACACACTATCATTTTGTTAGGGAAACTACACAATCCAGGGAAATTGATTTAGTCTATTATAATACAATGAAAATGTGGTTGACGTCTTTAGAAAACCTCTTGGAAAGATAAAATTTGAAGTATGTAGGAATTAGTTGGGTGTGTAGAAAACACATTTATCCATTAAGTGGGGGTGTCAGAATAATGGAGAAATCTAGAAAATTATCCTATTAATATAACTTGTTATGTTTGTTTAGATCGATTGCCTAATTGGTCCTTGATTAGTTGTTAGATCATATAATCTAAGAATACACTCAACTAGATTGTAATCCTATATATGTATGTGGGTGATGGCTTGGTGTATGCAAGTGTGAGTGGTGTAGTTTCCTTTGTGAGTGATTGTCTCACCAATGAGCTTCAACACCTTCAATATTTTGTCTTTCATATTTTCTCTCTATATTCAATTATTCATGGAAAATACTAAAAAATAAGGGTTTTCTTTTACTCCAGTGACAAGTATGTTAGAGGGTCTAGATTTAATGTTGAATGGAAAAAATGACTTATCTATAAAAGTAAGATGTTGTTATAAGGATTATGCGATATTTAGTTGAATTTGAATACTTATTGGGATAATATATTACTCCACAAGTGACCTGTCTCGATGAAATTTGAATATAAAATATGATGAGAATTAAAACCCACACAAACAAACTAATGTATACCAATATGTATAACAATATATATCTTTTTACTTTGAGGAATTTATAAAATGTCATTTTTTTTCAATTTAAAATTTCTCAACCTTTTTCTATGAAATTTAAACGTGAAATTTAATTAAAAATAAATCCTAAACAAACTAACTAATCTACACCAAAATTAAATTAATAAAATGTATATAGTTATTTATCAAGTTCCTATTAATATTTTATAAAAGGTCATTTCCATTTACTTTAGAATTTAGAAATCATTATATATGATTGTTTATCATTTTATTTTTAAAATTCTATAAAGCATCATTTTTCCTTTAATTTTACAAATCATTTTAAAAATCAAATTAACTCTCCATTATTCTACATAGCTTGAAATTTTCTTAATATTTTGTTTAATAATAATTTACATCTAATATCTCAAATTTAATGTTAAATACACTTTATAAATAATAGTTTAATTTTAATTTTCGTGTAAACTAAAAAATCTTATTTATATAATAATTTTTATATAATTCAACTAAATTGTTGACATTGATTGAATGATAAAAACTATAAAAATTAGAAACCTTCATTTCTTTTGAAAACTTTTAAAGTGTGAAGTTGAGCAAAGTTCCTTGTAATGTTTATGATAACTCAATAATAATAAAAGAATGTTTATGATAACTAAATAATTATAAAAGAGGAGATTGATTTAAAGACCTTTAAAATATTGATAATGTTTTATAAAATATTTTTAACTTGTAAATTAATATTGGAAAGTAAACATAATTGCAAATTGAATTTTAAAAAATAGGAAGAATGAAATTTTATATGTGTGTGTGTTTGTGGGGTTTTAGATAGGTAATGATGGTGTGTATTGTTAAATCATTTCTAGATATTAAGTTATTGGTTTAATTCTCATGACCATAATGTAGCCTCACTAAAGCCAAACTTATATCTGTGTGTAATTTTCAATTATTATATATAATTTATATTAACTAATAGATAAAATTGTATTAATGGAATTCTTATCATTAGGATAATGTGAAGTTTCGAATGTGTGAAGTTTGGTTGAGTGTGGATGCCCCTTAAAATAGTTTTAATTCCTTCAAAATGCATTTCATCCTCAACCACTCCCCATAAGTTTTGAACGTAAAACTTGGTGAGGACTAAACACCAAGCAAACCAATTGATTTACACTTCATGACTATACTAATAATTTATTTTTATGATTTCCAACAAAGGATAATTATTCTTCCATAATCACTACAAAAAATATTGAATAGTTTATCCTAAAAGTGAAAAAAGAATTACGTATTTTAAGAAACAAGTTAATATAAATAGTTATCAATTATAAATTATGTTTCGACATCATCTTAATAAGTTGATCTATTTTAATATTCTTTGTATATTAACTATTAATTAATTAATATTGTGCAACTAGTAAAACACTATACAATTGTAAAAGTTTTTTCATATATATATAATTTTCTTAGTATTATTGCCTTTTAATTTTAATTTCTTTATATATATATATTTATATTTGTATTCTTTCCAATTAAGTGGCTATCATTTTGCAATAAAACTTCAATTCTCTCTACCAATAAAGTGATATAAAAATAAAATTTGAATATATCACAAGAAGTAAGAAATTATTTATTTAATATCACATGTTAACATATAGGTGCCCAAGGGGTAGTTCAATTGGTGATATCCATAATAAAAAGTCTTTGTGGAGTGTGTGGTATGAGGTTTAAATCCCCCTCTCAATATCCCATCATATATCTACGTACATATAAATCTATATTTTAACTCTCACATCTTTTAGATTTGCATTAAAGATCTCTCTCTCTTTCTTTCTCTCTCTCTCTAACATCATTTAAAGTGTTAAGATAAATTTACATTTTATTTATTTATTTTTAAGTTGAAAGTACACAACTGACGAATATTCAAGGGCTCCTATGTTCTTGTGGATTGTCTATGGAACTCTATTCTTCGTAATATCAAGGAAATCTTTCTCACCCTCTCTTGGGCCCCCTTTGATTGATAGACTCATGATAAAAAAAACTAGGCTTATTCAATGTTGGAATCTCACTCCTACCTTACCCTCTCCCTCCTCCATTGCCCCTTAGCCCCTTCGTTGTTATTCCCTATGCTTGGTCCCATGCACCCCCTCTCCCCTTTCCTCAAACTAAACTTCAGTGGTGCATCGAAAGGAAATATGAGCCCAACTGGACTTGGTGGTATATTCATAGATCATAAAGGCTTTCCACTTTACATATGCTGAGGTACTTTATGAATTAACATCAATAATGTGGTGGAACTCATTGCCCTCATCACAAGGCTGGAAATTATATAAGTATAGTGCTTATCTAAGATTTTTATGGAAGGGGACACTCAACTCATTATCAACATGCTCTGCAAGATACAAAATGATACCCCCGTGCATAGAGTAACCAAAAGTTGTCATTTAGAAGCACTCTTATGTAAGGCATCTTTCCTTATCTTTAACATATCAGTTAGCATCCCATCCCACATCTAGAAAATAGGAAACACAGTCACTAATATGTTGGCTAACCATGGAAGTTTAGACACCTTTCCGGCATTTTCCTCCACTTACTACCTCCTGAAGGAATCCCCTCTTAAGGATAAATGCTACTAGCTCATTCGAAAAAATACACCTACCCCAGATGGGGTGTTTTTGGAGAAAAAGGGGGGTGGGGGGGTATGCTGCCACCCCCCCACCTAGCCAAGATGTCAGGGAACGTGGAAACACACCCTTGTAGATAATGTTATAACACACGGGATCCTAAGGTCCTACCAAATGTAGAATACAACCATTATACCCAACTCCATGCATGCTTCACACTTCTATTTTGAATGCCAATTAATCCTTCAAAATGTTTGTAGGGTCTCCACTCATCCAAACATACCAATTAGGTCTATTGAGGTTTATTGTATCCCTTATTATGGCTCAATTTGTACATTTCTCCATCGTTTTTGGTTACCAAAGCTTCATATATGTTACACAGGCCTTGGCTCTCATCAAATTCAATTTGGGTCTCTCGTTGGCCTATCTCTTCGAGCCCTAGCCTGGTACTATCTCACTATCCTTGGTAAACATTTGTGGCTCCAAAAAAGGATGACCCTCCCTTACAGATTAGAGCTACGACAACGAAAGAAATTTCTAATTAACGGCTTGGAAGATATTTTCTTCCTAGTTGTTTCTTTCTCCTTGCAAGTTTGATGTGCATGTTGCAATTTTAAAACTTGGTTCCTTCTACATGCACAAATATAACTCATTTTGTTGTTGGACACCTTTTATAGATGTTTATTTAACTACCTCTGGCTTGAGTGGCATCTCCTGTCTTATCTATGCTCTCATTTTTAGACTTTCTTCTAGTGTTCTCTTACACAACATTTTGGCTTAGTTTGTTTATATTATCATTTGACTTACTTCAAGGCCTAAGAGGTTCTTCTCTAGTCAATGCCCTTGGGTTGTTCTCCTTCTCTTAATGCTCTTTCCAGCTAGCCCTGTGTCACCTTTCTCACTCTCTCTTGAGTTGATCCATACCCTTAATTCTCTATTTGTTGTATGTCTCCCTATCAGATTTTAGTCACCCTTAGTGCTTGGCCACTAGGCCATGGATCTCCTATAAGTGGCTTATTACTTGGAACTTATCATTTGTTTCTTTCTTATCCCAATCATCTTCTCTCCCATTTTTCTTGGGCCTTCCACCATGCATGTTTAGAGTGCCAATGTTTGTAAAGGAGAAACCTACTACCAGGAAAGGGCCAATTAGGGAAACACATGTATTCACCACCATCTAGAGTAAACTACTTCACAATTCCATGAGATTTCCCCGAGCCCCATTTAGGATGAGCTCACCCACCTCGAGAGAGAAGGAGACTCCCATCAACTCAATCTCTCGAACACAAAGGTTCTGGCTAAGTTTGTAGATTATGTGTCATATGTTGAGCATACACATGGATGTTTCAACAAGTATATGCACATTGTTGACCTATACTGGCATATGAAATTTCTCCTTGGCATGATTATGATGGACATGTTCAAGCATCGAGTAGAACTCCTTCACTCTATGGAGCATTTTCATCGCCACATGACCAAAATGGATTAGAGACTAGATCATATAGATTGGAACCTTGTAATTCACAAGGGCTTCACTAGGGGAACAATACCATACACGTGCGTTCATATTGAGAGATATATATTGAAGAAAAAATGGCATAAAATATTCAACATATAGAGAGGATAAAGGGTTTTTATATTGGTAGGTATAAAAAATGGAGCTCAAGGTTAATGAAAAAATATAAAGGGGTATAAAAAATGTTAATGAAAAAAAGGATACCTACAATATCTAGTGAAATTAGGGGTTTTTTAATTGGGAAGGTATATTGGGTTTGTATTGGTAGGGGATTAAATCATGTGATTTTTTAGAGGTATTTTTCCATATGTAGTCAAATTAAGGGTATTGTTTAGTATGCCACAAATGCATGTGATATGTCATATGTTCATTGAGTGAAGCCCTCGTGTTGGCATTCCACCACCAACTGGATGAACTTTCGGCAAGAACCAAGACCCCATCTAGGTCATAGCTATAGATTATGATTCCTCTGCTTAGTATTCTAATGTGCTCACACCTCTATCATTTTTTGTTATTATTGTCTATTCTCAAGGCCAATTAGGTTTTCTTTTCAGTCTAAGTATGGTCATGCTCTGTTATCTTATACCTTGCCTCTCTACAAAGATTGAAATTTTGATTATGGTACGATGTTCCTAGTGAGAAATTGACCTAAATATTCTAAAATTTTCATGTACACTCTTGTTTAGGTAATACAAATTTTGGCCAAAAAAAATGCTTTTAATTTTCAATTGTAAATATTTTTCTATTCCTTATTTTGTAAATATTTTTTATTTCTTATTTCCAAGTGGTCGTTTCATGTAGGTGACTAGGTGTTCCTGCGACTCCATCCCTATAAACAAACCTCTCTCAAAGAAAAGAGTTGCTAGAAACCAGTACCAAAATTCTATGGGCCATATCAGGCACTTCAACGTATAGCAGCAATTTATTACAAATTGGCCTTGCTGATTGCTTCAAAAATCCACCCAATCTTCCATGTATATTACCTCAAGAAGTTTGTGGGGAACAATTTGTTAGGTTCAAAAAAGTATTTCAGAATTGGGTGAGGAAGGATCACTTTGGCTCCAACTTGAACAGGTCCTCGATACTGGAAAAATACATCTTCACGGTCGCATGATCAAAACATTTCTCATCAAGTGGAAATACATCTCTCCAAAAGATGTGACATGGGAACTAGCCACTATTCTTCAACAATTTCCACAGCTGCAACCTTTAGGACAAGGCTGATTTTGATGGGGGATGGCATGTTAGGGTCCAACGCTAACCCTTTTATTTATGTAATAAGCCCAAGGGGACTATTCAGAGTCATGGTTAATTAGTTGAGTCAATAAAGCTCGTAAGCAGTTATTCAAATTAATAGTAATTTTAAGTGGTTGACCCACATTATAAAAAAGGGACCACAATTGGTTATAAATGGGCCAGAGTTAATAAATAAAGTGGTTAAATCGTATTATGCAAGGGATCACTAGTAGTTATGGTTTTGGATGTCATAAAGCTATAAATAGTCATAGATAACAAGGGAAAAATCATTAATTCTTATCGTAATTGAGCTCTGCTCTGTTTTAGGTGTCCCCCTCGAAGAGGCAAGTGAACATTGTAATCTACTTCTAAATAATAAAATATCTTTGTAGCTTGTTTCAATTCATGTGATATTTCTGTGTTTATGGAAATTTTGTCGTATTCTTGGCATTCTATTATTCTTGCAGGTCAAGTGCATAACGTAGTCCACAAAAATCAAAACCATACCTTTTAGAAAAATGAACAACATAATTCATGAGCCTGGTACCATCGTGTAGCAACATAAACTTGCAAGCCACAGAGTCGTAATTTCAAAGACATCTAGTGTATTGCCTTAAGTCAAGCATTAAATTCAAATACATTTGATCTAAAATAAATTCTTGGCAAAAACTTCTTCAAATATGAACTATCAATAAAAAAACAACTATACAAGGCCATACAATCTAGAAGATTGTTGTAGGAGTGTCATTGAAGGCAACTCTTATTAATCCAAAGTTACAAAATTTGAGCCTACAGTTTGCATTGGCAAGGACATTCTTTGGCTTGAGATCCTCATGAAACACATTTGCTACAAAAAAATATAGCTCCAAAAATCAGAATAGAAGTGCTCAATTTGCAACATAATTTTCAACATCAAACAAGCATTAACATGTGCTCAAATCTTATGTGAACCACACACACTGCAAATATATATTTGGGACAATAAATAAATTTTAAGACCCTGTAAGTAGGTATTTAATGGTAAAAGGGCATTGTTTTATCCATTATGAAAAACTAGAAATTCTACAACAGAGTCAAACTAATTTTTTCTGCAAAATCCACAACACATACAAATGTTCATGACTTAGGATATTGTAAACGTGTGCCACTATAGTCAACCTTGTACCATATACAAGGACTAAAAAAATAGAAGCTCACAAAAACTATCATTTCTCATTTTAGAAGCCACAAGAGTAGCAACAACATAATTAAGTGACTTTCATTACCCAAGAGATAATACTTGTATGTATGTATTTTAATGCTCAAAGAAGTTGGTACATGAATAACTGATAATTTTATGGTGTCAAGTCATCATTATCCTTTATAACCTAGTGTAGATTAGCCTCCATAAGTAAAAGTAACACATAAATATATTTGAATTCTCTATAAGGAAGGTAGCATGATATGCTTGTTGTGTACATTGTCAAGATGTTGCAATAATCTGAGGAGTTTGATTTCACATGATATCTAGGTTACATCATACAAGTGCTCAAAAATATTAGTTATATTCTTAATTGTGACTTTATCCTTGTACGCATATCAATTATTGAGCATAGAACACCATAGCTTCCTTTTCCAATTACAATTTACATAAGTATGTTTATAAATTGTAGCATTTATTGCAAAGAGTTATTTTGAGATGTCTTTTTAGTTTAAGTTGTTTAGTTTTCTGTAGGAATTATTGTACATTGTAGAATTTATTTTCCATGAAATATTCAATAAAAGTAACGTAAGCTTTAAAATACTTGAAGGTTGGTCCACCAACTCCTCTCCAAATACACATTATCCTCACCTAAAAATGAAAATCTAAGTGGATGATCACATCACTTGATGCCTTGAGACATTTCAAGAAATGCTTAAAAGGAAACAATTGAGTTCTATAATATTGATTCTTAAATGGTTAAATTCAAACAAGCTAGCAAAATCTCTTCAATATTGACAAGAGGGCTACCTCTATACTCCAAAGATTTGTGTTCTATATTTTCTCCATAAATCGAGAAATTTTCACTCCTGTTATTAGTAGAAGAATGGGAATTAAAATAGTTGAGGGATTTTTGAAATATTCTCTTGAAAACAACCATGCCTCCTTACTAGGAAGAAAAAAGTAACACTTTTGTTGAATAAGTTAGGTCTACCTTTCTATGGCTCAAGATATTTGAGAAACTCTAGCACGAACCTCTTAATCTTAAGAAGAACTTAATTCTATTTGTAACTTCACCAATCTTATCCATTGTTCCATATTTATAAGATAGGATTAGCCCCCATCATATGTCATATTTGGAAGAGTCCATCATCCAAATCTAATAATGGTATCCTAGATCAAAGAAAATCTAAATTTAGGAAAGCAAGAACAACCTGTATGCAATGGTATCGAAAATTTTACATGTAATCCTTATTGAAAGATTTAATCTTCAAAATGTTGGTCTTGAAAGGCCTTACAAGCTTAGTCCTGATTAGAAGCTTAATCCTCCTTGTCCAGTTAAGGTTGCGCCAGTGAATATTTTCTGGGTTGATTGTGACATAACAAGAAGTCCATTGCCTTAGAGAATTGTAGATGCTTAGAACAGACAATCATACTAGGCGATCATAAACCTCTCTTCTCAGTTCATCACCTCAAATTATGTTTTCTCACGATTTTTTGGAAACATCCATATTCGTTGTAGTTTCATATCATTTTTTTAGATATGTAGTTTGAAAGTCACATTATTAGAAAATAATGACTTATGATACCACCATATAGGGTTTCAATGGTTTAAATCCCAAGAAAAAGTCATTCAAATTGCAAGTAAGCTAGGTGTGGGGGGTGATTTTGAGCTTTATTTCATTAACTAGTTAAAAACCATTTTTTTTAATTTCACTGCAAGTTTTTATTATCTAATTAAATTATTTATATACGAAATTATATTTTTGATATCAGTGTCCCCTAGTAACCAAACTAAGTTAATGGGATTGGAATATCTCTGGTAGACTTCAAAGGGAAAAGAAAATAAAATAAACAAGCAATCCCAAATGATGCCCATAAAGAAAACAGTATAGAACCCTTCAAGTCTAAATGAAACCTACAAAGAGAGCCATAGAGATTTCCAAATGGTTAAGTGGACGGAGAAAAAAGAGGTCCAAAACCCAGCTCTTGAGGACAAATGGTTTGGTAAATTTGTGACATGTATTGTGACCTTGAGTTTGTTATGATCTAGGGGTTCTTAGAGTGTAGGGGGAGAGACTTATTTTTATCAAGATCCTATTTGTATGCTGGTCTATTCAATCTCAAGCTTGTATATTCAACACAATCGCAGCTTGTCAACATGGGTTATAAGCAATAGTAAATATCTTGGGTTCAAATAGATGAGAGAAATGTTCAAACCCCATGGAAGACATTAGTGGCTATCAGACTGAGAAACAAAAAATGTGCAACAAATAAAAATTCTCTACTTCTGTTTTTACAAAATGAAGAGAAGGAAATTAGAAGGAATCATGCACATACCATGGATGAGATAAAAGAGGCTTCCATTGGGATAGTGATAATAGACATGAAACTTCTTCTTGGCTTGGAAATAAGCTCTTAGAGAAACTATATTCTGGTGTCAAAGCTGACCCACAATCTCCATATGCCTCTCAAATTCATCCCTAGTCATCCTATTAGAATTATTCAATCTCTTCATAGTTACAATCATTTTGTTCTCCATCAGAGCCTTACAAGTAGTCCCTAGCCTTATAAGTAGTCCAAATATTTGTGTTCTATGTTTTCTCCATAAATCGAGCAATTTTCACCCTTATCAGTAGAAGAATGGCAATTAAAATAGTTGAGGAAATTTTGAAATATTCTCTTGTAAACAACCATGCCTCCTTACCCTGAAGAAAAATCTAAAAAATTTGTTGAATATGTTAGGTATACATTTATATGGCTCAAGATATTTGAGAAACTCTAGAAAGGCCCTATTAAGCATAAGAAGAACTTAATTCTATTTTTAACTGCACCAATCTCAACCATTGTTCCAGATTTCTAAGATAGATGTAGCCCCCATCATATGCCATATTTGGAAGAGTCCATCATCCAAATCTAATAATGGTATCCTAAATCAAAGACAATATGAATTTAGGAAAGAAAGAATAACTTGTGTGCAATGGTATTGAAAGGTTTACATGCAATCCTTGTTGAAATGTTTACTCTTCAGAAGGTTGGTCTTGAAAGGCCTTATTAACTTGGTCCTACCTAGAAGTTTAATACTCCTTATCTAGTTAAGGTTGCGTCAGTGAAGAATTTCCGAGTTGATTGCGACATAACAAGCAATCCATTTCCTTGGAGAATTGCATATGCTTAGAATAAACAACCATCTTGGGCCATTATAACCTCTCTTCTTAGTTCATCACGTTAAATTATGTTTTCTAGTGATTTTGTGGAGACATCCATATTCGTTGTAGTTTCATATTATTTTTTTAAATATGTAGTCTAAAAGTTGTAGAAATTTTGAATAATTTAACACATATTCAACAGAGATTATCCTGATCATGTACTATTGCGGAACATACACAATACATAAGCTCCTCTACGTTGATCATCAATATAGCAACATCAATAACAATAAAACATCAAGAGCATTCACACATTAACACAATATGTATCCCGGGGAAAGCATCTCGCTAAAAACCCCAACTATCTGTAATTAATGATTGAGTCATGTAACATTACACAGCATAATACTTCTCACAAGTATCTCCACCTCTGTTACACACAATACAGCTCAGATCTGAATCAATCACTGGCTCAGATCTCTCCCGCTGCTTGCCTGCCTCCACTGCGCAATTCCTGCAAGAGAATTATGATGAATGGACTTGATCCAAATTGTATTTCTGATTATTACCACGCATCCCTCATTGGCATACTCAATCCCTTGATTGTGCAAGATCTGGTGCACAACTATAGTCATAACTGATAGCAATCTGATTCTCTACCACCTGTCCCTGTAAAACTGAACATGCACTGACATGCAACTGAGTTACTGATGTATTCATTAGTTGTATTATGAGTTAATAACTTGTGAATTAATTAATAACTAATTCACCCAACTCATCTCTAGTCTATTTGCCAGTTAGACTAAATACAACCAGTTTAACAAAGCTAAACTGAACACAACTCCATCAACTGCACCTCCAGTCCACTAAACTCAACTCACTTGAGTTCTAACTGAAGTCCTGCATGCAAATATTAGTCATTCCATAGGTAACCATGTATTTCCTTCTGGGATCTGCATGTACCACATCCGTAGCTCATCCTGAAGTGCTCCAAGAGAATAAGACAAAGTTTATAGCCTAAATATTATTATGAGCTAATAATATTTGACTGTTCTATATTTAGACTGAGCAGTCACTCCGCTGTGATCTAAAAATAGAAGTCCATCTATTTTTCCCAACTTGATCAATTATCCATAAACAAAAACCTGCAATCCATAGACATGATCCATATGTCTAAAAATAGACATAGTCTAAAAATAGACTTGCGCCAAAAATAGCCTGCGGGCCCATTTAGTGAAGGCGACTCCTTTCCACTAAGCTCCATCATCTTGTTGCATTCTCAACAAGCATTTCTTGTTGCACACTTTTCAACAGATGGGACTTACTCTAACCTTGATGGCCAAGGAGAAAATTTGCTTATAAGTTCTCAGTAAATTCTTTGATAACGATTAGTTGTTTTGTTATATTTATGTAGAACTAAATTATATAATTTGCATAAATAATTATAAAAAGTTTGTACATAAATTCATTTTAGTAATGAATAAATAAACCATTAAATTAGCCTACTTGACATAGAGAAGACAGTGACAAGGTGTTTTGTTAAAGAACTTTGTGATGTAAATGTTACTAATTCGAAATTTTGTGGGTAATAATGTAGTCATGCTAAGGGCTAGTGTGGCCCAAGCTAGGTGCAATCCCCAGATATTTTTGATGACTTAGATGTCCCTATGTCATAGCTACTCAAGTCACAGATTAATCATACAATCATCACAAGGCTCACAAAAACAAACAAACAAAGACCTTAAATTATAACTAAACATTTAATATCATTATTTCAAAATTATAAGTGTAATTCCAACCTCAATTATCATATATAAAAAAAGGACTTTTAACCCTAAAAAACTCTTCTTATTTATTTATTTATGAGAAAGATCAAATCAAGCTATCGAATTGCATAAAGGAAACCCTAAGGATCCTATACCTGAACACCATGTGAACGCTCTCCAAACTCTTTTGGTGTGTTAAGTCAAAAGGGGGTGGTATTGAGGGACCACTTTAGCTTGCCCCTAAAATGTGTGAGAGAATGACAAGTGGCATGTTGATGCAAAGCACAATACATTTAAGAGGAAGATAACATCATCGTGTTGATTTAATTTAAAGCCTTAATCAATGTAGAGTAAAGGTCTGTTATTTAAGTATTAGATAATGACAAAGGAATTTTGGGTTGAGTTAGGGGATGATAGGGTAGGGTTATGTGTTCTTTGTGTTGATTAGGTTTCACTAAGGGATGATACATGTATATGGTTTATCACATCACTTATTATGGGGTAGTTGTATAAATATATTGATGTGGTGTAAATACTTATAGAATTATAATTTTATGTCTTGAACTTAGAATGAAATTAAATTTACATTATTAGAATCAGATTAAATTTATTTGGTCAGAAAGTCTTTAACAAGTAAAAAGTAATGGGACTCAAAAATGAGATTTAGATTGAGTAAAGAAGTGAATCTTTGTTATAATTGTACCTTTTTAATGTGGGTTAGGGAATTGCCTGTATGAAAAGAGCAAGTTATAGTCTTCACCTTTTGGTGGGGTTTTACCATTTAGGTATCCCAAAATATCTCTTGTTTTCATTATGTAGACATTGTAATATTTACTTTATCTTCTTATATTTCAATCTCATATTATTTAGTATTTTGAGCACTAAGATATTGATATTAAAAATTAATCTTAAGTAAAATACTACATAACAAAGAGTTTGCATAAAAATTTTGTAAGATTTATTCCCACAAATTGTTCCAATGGAATATTCATGACAATTCATTGTTCAAGTTTAATATATTTATATCTTATGTCATGAATTGTCTTGTGATTATATTCAATATATGTTTATCCACATATCTTTTGAAGTCAAAAATTTCATTAATTAAGTACCAGGTGAAGGAAATTTGGCCTTCACACTTCCTACAAATGTCCATCACCTCAAGCAATGCAAATGTTCATTTACTATTTTGAATTGATAATATCCCATAAGTTTTATTTATGTCATCATATGTATATCTCGTCGTTATAAAAGATTTAAATGCAAATACAAATATATAATAATTTTTCTTTCACTACACAATTATATATTTGCATCAACAAATATTTTGTATTTTTCCTTTTTTACTTATGTTTAGTATCATCACTTACCTCAAGAGTTTGCACATCATCTTACTTATAAACCAAACATTTTTGATAATATTTAATATGTGATACATTCTATACCATAAATACATTATTTTATTTTGACAATGTGTATATATCTTTTGATGTATATGGCACTAGAATCTCTATATTAAAAACATACCAGTACCAGATATAATGAGGTTGAAAGGTATTATTAATATAAGATACTTTCTAACTAGATAGGTTATTCCTTCAGCTACTTTTAAATTATTTAATAGTAATTAATTCACAAATGGTTCAGTATTAAATATTTTAATAATCATTATTACTAATATACAATATCAAAAACATATATTAATTTAAATTTAAATTCTTTTATACATGGATATAATTTTATATAATATAAATAACGAAACAACATTATATATATTTTCTATATACAAATGAAAAACAACCATATTATTATATATATAAATGATAATTCAATTATTATATTTTATTTACACGTTTTATTTTTATCTTAAAAAAACAGTGTCAAAAGCATAAATGAATTAATTTAATTATATAAATTATTGTTATCTATTTTAAATCTGAATTTATTAATTACAAAGATTTCAATCTCCTAAATGTATTATTTTTATTATATAATTCAATGTAATATACAAATTCGTTGATATTAAATGTTATATCTTAAAAAGTGGATTTTCTTAATAAGATTAATCTATATAAATTTATTATTTTTAAAATATTATCAGGTACATATTTGTATACATAATTATTTTTTCTCTTAGCACAAATTAAGTAGAAATATCTTTTAGATTTTTTATGATTAATTTATAATGAAAAGTAAATACTTATTATTATTATTATCATTACCATGTAATAAAATTAATAATACTTTTAAGCTTTAAAGAGATTTAATTTCCAATTTCCAAAAATATAATTGTAAAAATATTTGGTAGGTTTTTATGTTTTCATAATCAAAAGAAAATATTTTTTATTGCCATGTAATAAAATAAACAATTATTTCATATAAAGAGAATGTTTATATTGGAGTTGTCTATAATGCGACTTTTTGGAGATTCCGATGACGGAATCCGGCGGAAGAAATGAGGTTAAATTTTGATTTTTAGCAGTTAAAATGGTTTTTTAACTGCATATTTGGATTCAGCGTCCTGGAAAACCCCTGGGAGCCATTGATTGTGCAGAAACTAGCTATCAAACTTGGGATTCCAATAAATTGCTGCCGGATTTTGACCGGAAAAATCCGCCGGAAAAGCTTTCAAAAAATCGCGTTATAGACTACTGCGTTTATATTATCGATAATGTTAAACATCCATTATATCGTTTGAGGGAATTGAAATTGGTAGGAAAAATTTTATTTATTTCTCTCAATAACCTTAAATAACTCCAATTAATCAACATACATCTAAAATTACTTTAAAACATATATTTTTCATGTAAATATTTTTTAGTAAAGTAAATATTTTAAAAAATATAATATCATTATGAGCACATCTCCCCATAAGGAATACCTTATTACTCTATTGCAGTTACTAATATTTAAAATAGAATAGAAAATTTTCATTTCCCAGTTACTATATTAAAAATTGGATTTCTATTTAAATAAAATCATTAACCGTATAAAATTATTTATTGTGTTTTTAACTTTGTTGAAAGTTTTCGGAGAGGACTTAAAGGGGATTGTGTAATCAGAACCATAGATTCATTTGCTTGACCTGAGTGAAAGCTTTGGTATTGGAGTTTCTCTTTTAGAGTCGTACAATTTTTTTTGGAAAGGTTTTGGCAATGGAGTGGTCTTGGTAGTGGCATGATTTTGTTGGAGGGATTTTAGTAATTCAAAGATTTTGGTAGTGGTATAACATTAGGAGGGGTTTTGCAATTGCAAGGGTTTTGGAATTGGAGGGTTGAGTTGGGATAAGAAGGAAAAAGAAACTAAAAACAAAAGTTACGGAGTTATTGTTTTAAAAAATTGATTTATTTTTTATATAAATTTATTCTAATTATTATTTTGTATATATAGTTAGTTTTCAATTATAGTTATGGTTATTGAGCATGTTGGTAATTGTTCTTGTAAAGATTAAAGGTTGGTTTCTAGTAAGTGGGGAACGATTGTTTTTTTGTTAGAGTTAGTAAATTTGATGTAATAGTAGGTTGAATTTTGCATTTGTATTGAGAACAAAAAGAAGATTTGTGGTTTTTTCCTTTCATGGGTTTTCACATAAATATATGTGTCTTGTATGTGTATGTTATTTGATTTTTGGTATTGTGGTGTAATTTATTAGTGATAATATAAATAATTCTTAAATATTGTTAAAATTTACATAATATTGATTCACCTCCCTCTTAGTATTATCTCGGTTTCTAAAAAATGGTAATAAGAGTGTGTTCCTTCAACAACAGTCTAACAACTAGAAGTTAGATCTAAGACAATGGTTAACCATAATGGAAATTCCACCAAGAAAGCCCCCATGTCCACTAGAAAAAAATATGCATTTTGTAAGGTATGAATGAAAACCTACATAAAGTCTCTTGGTGCAAATGTCTATGAAATAGTACAAAATGGCTATAAATAGCTAGATGCATTGGCCAATAAAGATGATAAGCTAGAGTTCAATCACAATGTTAGAGCAATGAATGAAATCCTAAGTGGCTTGCCTAAATCTGAGTTGCCTAAAGTCATGCACTGCAAAATAGCCAAAGATATATGGCATAAGATGATGAGTTGTTATGAAGGTGATAGTAAAGTAAAGAAAGCCAAACTCCAAGGCTATAGAATGCAATTTAGATCATTAAAGATGAAAGAGCATGAAGACATAGTCAAATTCTTTCTCCAAGTGGATGAAATAGTTAACACCATAAAAGTACTTGATGAACCCATGGATGACTCCTTTATAGTTCAAAAGGTGTTGATATCTCTTATAGCCAGATTTGATGCCAAAGTGTCAGCCATTGAGGAGATGTAAGATCTCAACACATTGACATTGGATCGATTACATGACACTCTGACATCCTATGAAATACGAACTTCAAAAGAAAAATCTTCATCAAGGGAGGTTTCCTTCAAAGTTGATAGGAAGAGAAAAGAACATCTAGAATATTGGAGTTACGGATTTGATGAAGAAGAGGCAAATTTTGTCAAAATATTGAAGAGAGGATCTAGAATGTACAAAGTTAAGTTGCCCTTCAAATGATTTAATTGTGGGAAAGTAGTTCATTATGTATCTAAATGTCCATACAAGGAAGAAAATAATGAACATGATCATAAAGAGAAGAATGAATATAGGAAGGTAAAGTAGGAAAAGAAGTTCAAAAAGAAGAGTTTCTACACTCAAGAAGACAATAATTCCTTAGAATATGAAGATGAGCAATCATATAACGAAGAAAGAATGAAATAAATAACTAATTATTTTATGCTTATGTCCTTAGAAAATTTAGATGAAGGACAAAATGACTTTAATGAATAAGAGGTTGAAGTAGACCTAGAAGGTGAATTGATAAATGCCTTGGCAAAAATTCAAATGCTCGGGAAAATGAATAAAAGAAGAAGGAGACACTTACAAAATTTGAAGAGGAAAAGGATAAATCTAAAGATTCATCACTTCTTATTAAAGTTAAGTTGGAAGAAGCAAAGAAAATTGAATATGCCTTATTAAAATGACTAAAAGAGAAGGGCAAGGAGTGTGCTAAACAAGAAGAATAAATACTCTCCCTTATAAAATAATTAGAAAAATCGAATATTTAGATGAATTAGAACCTAATTTTTATTAAAGGATCTAACAAGTTTTATGATATTATAAATATTCATAGATCCCCTCTCATCAAAAATGGTCTAGGCTATGAAGGAGAATCAAGCATCAAGAAAGTTGAAGATAAAGGACCAACCAATGAAGTAGTCAAAGGACTAACCAACAATGTAGTCAAAGGAAATGAAAGGAACTAGTAACAACAAAAGAAAAGTTTTTACAAAAATTCAAAAATCCATAAAGATCAAGTGAATAATCAACAAATACCCCATCCCTCTCCAAGAGAAAGTCATCAAAAAATGAGAAAATCACACCCTTAGAGGCACTTTTCTCCTAGGTATCATAATATTTTCAATGGTTACTATTTTTCATATAAAAATTCTGGAGATAAAGTTGTAGGCTGTAGAGCATATCTTAGAAATAATAATATAATAAATAAAAGAAATGAATCTTATCAGTCAAAAAGAGATAACACAATTGTAAGTTCACATAGAAATAATTTCAAGGACGACAATCCTTTTTTCTCCCTTATTTCATGATCTTGAAGGCTATAACTATCATAATTTCGAACATAAAGCAACAAAGCGTAGAACCAACAAATTCATATCAGCTTCTCGGATTAAACAAACACAAGAAGAACAAAAGGCTTGGAGGAAGAAAATGGAAGAAAAGAAAGAAGAATGTGGCATTGTCTTATATGGCCAAAACCAAGGGATCCATTAGTTTGTAGATAATGGATGCTCTAAGCATATGATTGGTGATAGAAGAAAATTATTGTCACTGAATGAAAGCAAATGGGAAGCGTTATATTTTGCAATGATGCCCTAGGAAACATTAACAAAAAAGGAATAGTGAGTTTGGATAATGGAAGAGGTAAGGCTCATAATGTTATATCTGTAGATGGGCTCAAGCAAAATATATTAAGTATAATTCAAATGTGTGACCAAGTGTATGATTACTTTATGCTCCAAAGACTATGAGATAGAGTCATAAAACATGAGGAAGGTAATAGAAAAGGGTGTGATAACTTCAAATAATATGTACATGCTCAAAGAAAATAATGAGAATTGTTATATGGGGAACCTTGATGAGAGTTGGTTTTGGCATGAAAGACTGGAACATTTGAATTTTGACCATATTATGAAGCTAAGAAAAAAGGGAGATGTAAGGGACTTACCAAAAATTTTAAGAGAATAAAAACAATATGTAAACCATGCCAAATAGGAAGAAAGTATGTGTGCTCTTCAAAACTAAATAAAATTCATCCATTAAGCCACTACAGCTAGTTCATATAGAATTATGTGGGCCTGCAAGAATTCAAACTTGAAGTGTTGATTAATACTTTTTGTTGATTATTAATTATTATACTATAATTACGTCGGTTACATTTCTAAGGGAGAGGTTTGAAGAATTTGAAAATTCAAGATCTTCAAAGCCATGGATGAGAACTAAATTGATTGCAAATTAAAGTGTGTAAGGTCAAGGCCAGACAAGAGTGGGGAGTTCACTTCAAATGAGTTTTTAAACTTCTATGAAGAATATTTCATAAGAAGTATAGTTCATTATTACAAGACCCCACACAAAAATGGTGTATCTAAAGACAAATTAGATCAGTGGCAGCAATTGGCAAGAGTAATGATGGATCAAAGAAATATACCAAATATTTTTGTGTTGAATTTGTGCATACAACAATCCATATTTAAATAAAGCTCGCTTCAGGCCAAACAGTGACAAGACTCCATATGAATTATGGTGTGGAAAATCAGCCGCAATAAAACACTTCAAATTCTTTGGAAGAAAATGCTACACCAAGAATAATGATGACAATCTGGGTAAGTTTGATGCAAGGGTTGATGAAAGAATATTTTTAAGATATTCTATTAAGAGAAAGGGCTACATATGTTACAATAAAAGGCTATGAAAAATAATTGATTGCATTGATGTGAAGGTGGATCAACAGTTACCTCTAAAAGACAAGCAACAAAGATTTTTCATTCCACCTTATCAAACCTACAATAAAGATAAATAAAAACCGCTTGAAGAATCAGGAGAAGAGGAAGAAGAATAAGTAGAATTCTCTCACCCAAAAACTCCCTAAGGTACATACAAAAGCATCATCCTACAAATCAGATTATTGGATAAGGAAGCAGGGGTTCAAAATTGAAGAATATTAATGAATACCTCCAATCAAGTGCATATTGCTATGATATCCATGATTCAACCAAAAAAAATCTCACGTATGCCAAGATGAGCATTGGATAAAAGCTATGAATGAGGAACTAGATCAAATTGAGAAAAATCAAACTTAAGAATTGGTTCCAAGACCATTAAATAAAATTGTCATTGGCACAAAATGGGTCTTTAGGAACGAATTGAATGAGAATGGACAAGTTGTAAGAAATTAGGCTAGATTAGTATGCAAAGGCTACACTCAAGTTGAGGGAATATATTTTGAAGATACTTTTGCCCATGTAGCATGATTAGAGGCAATAAGAATGTTCCTAACGTTTACATGTAACAAAATTTTTAAAGTATATCAAATGGATGTAAATTCAACTTTCTTGAATGGTGAGCTTGAAGAAGAGGCTTACATAGAATAGCTTGAAGGCTTTTAGTTGTCAAAAAATCCTAAGGAAGTGTGTAGGCTAAAAAAGGCATTGTATGGACTTAAATCAACACTCAGGGCATGGTATTCCAAATTAGACAAATACTTATAGCAAGAAGGATTCAAAGAGGAACAAGTGATGGTAACCTATATATCAAAATTGAGAAAGATGATTTTTTTATTTTTGTTGTTTATGTTGATGACATAATTTTTGGTAGTGACGCAGATTTACTTAGCTAAAAAAAATCGTGGATATGATATGTCCATGCTTTGGGAACTCTCGTTTTTTCTTGGATTTTATAGTAATTAATCATAAAAAGGTATAATCATCTCCCAAAGCAAGTACATCAAAGAAATGTTAAACAAATTTGGAATGTGAGAGTGTTCTCTTGTCAGTACTCCTATGGTCAATGGATGTAAGCTCAACAAAGATGATGAATCATCAAAGATAAATAAAACAATGTATAGATAAACAATTGGCATCCTTTTGTACCTAATAGCCTCACAAATAGATATTATGCAAGTTGTTGGTGTAGCTTTGATGGGCCTCCAAATTAGACACAAATTAAGGCTCGTCTAACCTTTCCTAGGCACATAAAGGCTATATTAAATCTCTCCTTCTACAGTTAATAATGTTTTTCAGATTTAATATGTTCTTAGGAAGATTTAGAGATAATTACATATTATGCACCTAATATTGTTTATTTTTGCGTAATATTGAGAGAATATGGAGTAAATTCTGAATGGCATAATACATGGACTTGCTCCCTACTACATGATGGACCAATATTGGATAATAAATTAACTAAATATCATGAAATTATTGACAAATTATAGAGCTCCACTAATTGAGAAAATCTAGGGATGTGTTCCCTGTCATTTAATGAAGATTCCTAGTGTTGGGAACCAAATCCACTTTTTAAGGGATTTTGGAGTGGAAAGTTGTCTCCTTTCAAGGAGAATGTTTACACATCTATTTTTATAAGTACCAATTCGAATGTCCCTCTAGGGGCATGTATTTCTTAGTCTTCTTGTGGAGAAAACTTGTTATTTAACTGCTCCACTTTCCTTTCTAGCAGGGATGTACTTGAATTGATTCAAATAATGAATTTTTGTGCCATTTTTAGCTTCTAAAGATTGGTTTCCTTCATAGGAATTTGGATTTCTTTGGGCTTGGCCATCCCAGGATCCTCAGAGCCCTCTTGTACAACTTCTTTATTTCCTTTGAATGTCTTTTTCACTTGCATATCTTATTTCTGCATCTACTATTCATGCTTCTTTTGTTGTAGGTAATATTGGTTAAATGATTTAAGTGAGTTTTTTTGTAGGTTATTTACAAATTCAAAAGCATGATGCATCCTTATAAAAACTTTTAAAATTCATATTCATCATTGAGCTACTTGGATTGGTTTACTAGTTCACAAATTTAGAATTTCTGGGCAAAATAGCAGTAATTTTCTGCTATTTTTTATAATGTGTTAAGGAGCTTCATTTGAGTTGATTTCACTTGTATTGGGTCATAAAAACATTCAATTTAATAACAGAAATCACCCCATAGAATTTGTATTTGATTAGGTTAGACATTTGGTAGGTTAACTAGCTCACTAATTCTTGATTTTTCGATTTTTAGAGTAGTAATTTTCTGCTATTTTTTAGCACGTGCTAACAGGGGTATTTTGGAGTGATTCCACTTGGAACGAAGTCTTAGTACATCCTACTTAATAATAAAAAATTCCCATATCATTTTCATTTGATTTACTACGAAATTTGACAAGTTATCTCACTCTTGTAACAATTATGCCACTCCAGTAACACGTGTAAACTTGACCATATCTGCTCCAAAAGCTTTATTTTTGTCTTTTAGGCTTGAATAATGAACCCTAGGATCTAAATCCATGATTAAAGAATGCCAACGACCACTTATTACTTTCGTTTTTACCCTTGCAACATATCTACACAATTTGGGTTAATGGACAAATATATGAATTGTATAACACAATAATGATTTCCTTGATTGCCACATGAAGTAGCTAATAAAAAGTTTCAATGGATCTAACCTATTTGGAATGAAGTGATTGATTATATTTTATTTCCTTAATGCGTGTTAGATTAGTTTACTTTTCTTTATTCTAAAGCTAGGGTCCTATTTCAAGCATTATTATTTCCATTCCATAAACTAGCTTTCATTTTTCGTGCAACTTTTACATTCTGAAACTATGCTAATGTTTGATCTCATGGTATTCACTTCATTGCATAAGATCAACAAAATAAGGACACATTGCATGTTTCACATATAGTGTCAACACCTCTTAATTTCGTACGAACCTTGGGTTGATAATTTAAGTTGGTAGCCTTGAGTTGCAGCATTCTAGTTGCAATACTAGGGCTCATCACTTTTTGGCCATTATCGGGGAGGTGTAAAAGTATGTATTGTTTTCTTCCCTAGTTGTTCATTTCCTTTATTTTCTACAAAAACAAAAATTTCATTAGGAATATTTCATTTCAAAAACAACAATTTTGCATTGGAATTCTCATTCAATTTTTTTTTATAAAAACAAAAAAATACCTCTCCAACACCAAAACCCCCCATTTGACCATGTAGTGTAGTAATAACCACATCACCTTCCACTTTTGCAGGTAGAAGAAGAAGAGATAGCAGAGAAGGTAGAATAAATGGAAGGAGATGATGACAATGAAGAAGATCCTCTTGGATTTCACATTCAAGATATTGATGTCAGTGTGCATATGAAGAACATCCCTCTATCTTTCCTTCCCAACTTCCATGGTATGAGGTTAAAGGATCTAGAAACATTTCTCTGTGAATTTAAAATCCTTTATAAATATTATGGTTATTTATTAAGCACTCAAAAATTGAGTCTATTTCCATCAACATTGAAGGATAGATCTCTTAAATGGTTCACGAGTTTAGGGACTAATTCAATAAGATCATGGAATGATATGCAAAATATATTTCTAGAAAAATGTAAAGATCATGATCTTAAAGAAGAAATATTTAGAATGTCTCGAACATAAAATGAGATCCTTGAGGATCTAATATAAATATTTATGTATAATGTTAAGAGGGAAAAATTACATCATTTAGGATTTTACAAATTAAGAATTCTCTTACTTGGAACAATTGGGGATGAGTGGATTGATCTCCTTGATCTCATGAGTAGAGGTGATGTATAACAATTATCATTTGAAAAAAATTGTAAAATATTAAATCATATCTCAAGAGGAAGGGAAAGGGTAAGTAAATCAACATCAATATCAATAAGTCAAGATGAACTTGGAAATTTGTTTAATAACTTTAAAACAAAAATTCTTGGCAATCTAAGTAAACAAGTAGAAATGTTAAGAATGAAAAATGAGCAAAAAGAGGATGTTGATATTTGTGTTATCCATGAAAAATCACATGCTACTAAATATTTCCTATTATTACCGAGGTTGAAGGAATTTTACCATGAGGACAATGGAGCAAGTCAATTACCAAAGAAACTATGTTATGTAGCTCAAAGAAGACCATGGAAGCCTAGTCAACCTGATATGATGCAAGAACCTAATACAAAATTTTAATGTTATGCACATCCATCTCAAAGTAATTGGAACACACCCTTTCCTTGGCAACCTTGGCCATCTCAACCCTAAAACCAATCTTGGAAACAAAGTTGGAAAGAACCTTATGGGGTAAATAGATAATATCCTCAATACCTAACTACTTGCTATCCCTACCATCCACCACTACCACAACCTCAACCAAATCCATGTCAAATATCCACTCCCACTCAACTACCTGTACAACCATTTCCGAACGCAAAAAATCTAGTAACTCAACCCACTTACAATGTTGAGGTACAATACTTCCAAACAAATCTTCTTGATCTGAATGTTATTCACATTAGATTGGGAATCGTATTGCAAAAAAATATTCTATTGATGCCATTAAAGGACAACATTCAAAAAAAGAAGATTCAAATATGGAGACCAAAGAATCATGGGCTGCACTTGATGGAGAGAAGACATCATAATCAAATATTGAGAAAGTTCTATCATGTTTACTATCACATCCTCCATGTGTTCAAGAGAGTAATCAATAAAAATAAGAATATGCGAATTTCATGGAAGAAGAAGACATATAGGATGATCAAAATCAGCAAGAGAACCAAGGGAATCAAAGCTATATTGAGGTTTGGTTCCAGAAAATCAACAAGATGGAGCATCACTCTCTTCTTCAATAGTGCTTGATGTCATGAAAGTCAAAGCAGTTGATCTCTAATATTCAAGTACATATCAAAGCATATGTTTCAAGCCTACACATGAGTTTATATGTCATCTTGTTATGCACATGGCTCCATTAGAAGTATTCCTATACTTGAAAGAGGTTTTCCTTTTTTTCTGAGTAGGGTAGGATAGAGGAATAAACGAAAAAGAAAAAGAAAAAGAATAGGAAAATAAAATAAAAGAAGAAAAATAATATATCAGGTGAAAACCTCCTTTGAGGTGCCTAAGATTGGCTCGTCGATTGAAAACCTCCTAGAGGTGGTCAATGGGTTGGAAAAAAGAGAAAAAAAGAAAAAAAAAATCCTAGGTGAAAACCTCCTTTGAGGCGCCTAGGAAGATCTACTATTTGAAAACCTCATTGAGGTAGCTAGTAGGCCTAAGAAAACATTGAGAAAAATTAAAAAAATAAAATAAAAATCTCCATGTATCTCTCTTTGATGAATGCAGGTGCTCTCCAATCTTTGCAAGCAATAAGAACAAGTTAGCACCAAAAGAAAAAAGTTTATCAAAAACGTAGTTAAAGAAAGTCAAACTTTGGCTTTCTCCTCCTTTGCTTAGATGCTCCAATACGACCAAGGCCGTGTCAATCCATCACCCTCATCCATTTCCAACATCTACCCATAATTCTCAAGCCTTTCCCATTCATTTTCCTAGTTGTCCTAAAGTGTTATAGGAAGGTTCTATTTTGCTACAGGACTGCCAAAATACAGAGGGAAAAAGTTGTTTCTACCATATCTAAAAAACTTGCATCTTTTTTTCGATTTGTTTCATGGGGAAATTGAATAAGGATGATTTTAACATTCTCAATAAATTTCAGCAAATTCTAGTGCATACTTTTTAAGAAATTGACCTCCATCACCTACAACCATTTTTCATTTTCTTGAGATTTGTGCATATTTTGGCCAAGATATTTATGGGGAGATGCATAAGGATGATGGGAACATGCTAAAAAAAATTTAGGGCAATCCAATCTACCATTTGAGAGATATTGATAAAATAATTCTGCTACAGGAATGTTCCAAAATTGCTACAAGAGTGACCAAAATTGCTTTAGGATTGTGATTTGCATAGAGAGAGTGCTGAGATCCTATGTTTTACTTGGGGTAATGAAGAAATAAGTCTATAACACCTCCATCATCCATCCTCTACACCATTTAGTCACTTATCCATCCAAAAATCCATCTTTGTCCGTGAAAAATCCCCATTTTCACCCCTTCTATTACTTTCACAACAACCAAGGCTTTTTATCCTTGTCCGTAGATTGATCTTAAATTATGAGTGTTTTTGGAAGCATTATTTGAAGGATATTGTTGTCATAGAAGGGTTTCTATGACTGCTATAGGAAGAAATGCATTCCTATATCAGTCTGTAATTACCCTACAAGACGACAATTAAGAACACCATAATGAAGAACCAATCATCATGAAAACATTGAAGAATATTTTTCTCAATTTTGGGTAGCTACATGACCTTTGAAAAGATTATAAAATATCATTTTCATCTTGAACAATAGCACTTGATCCATCATCAACAGAACTTGTGCTAACAAGCCTGCCTCTATCAATCAAGTACATGTCAAAAAAAAAAAATCCATAACAGAGTTAATGCACATGGTAGCAAGCATGGGAATATAACACCTCAAGGAGACAATAGATCAACCAGTATTCATGAAGAAGCATGTAAAGGCAATGATCTCTCAAAAGACACTCAAGAACAACTTCATCAATGTCCAAACATGCAAGCACAATAATATCAACACATCATCTTCAGAACCACCAAAGGAAGCTTCAATGGTCATATCAATAGCATCAATATCACTTGCAAAAACACGCTCAGGGTAAGTTTTAATTATGAAATCCTTGAAACATTTCCTACGAACTTATTTTAGCTTGAAAAGCATCACAAGTGTATGAAGGAATTTTTTTTATAGCCAAACTTAGTAGCAGAGAAACCTCATCTGTATCTAGCAGTTAGCTTCACTTTTCCACCAATACACCTGCACGTGTGGGAGAGGAACAAGACAAAAGTGAAGAGGACTTGAGAAAGTGGGTTGTAAGCATTTAGTCATGATGGAGGACAAGGAGTGTGAAGGGGTAAGTGAGGGCCAACTCAGTTAACAAAAACACTCTATGTTTATTTTGCATGCAATAAAAAAAAAAAAAAAAAAAAAAAAAAAAAAAAAAAAAAAAAAAAAAAAAAAAAAAAGAGAAAATTTTGGAAAAAATAATAAGAAAAAAAATGTGGACCCACCACCTCTTGGAATGCAAATATTAGTTGCTACAAGATTTGGGTTGTTTGTTATAGGAAGAAAAATAAATTCTATAGGAGCAACAAGGGATTACTACAAGAGCAATAGGAAATTCTACAGGAAGGGGAAGCCACATCAAAAGAGAGAGAGAAGAATACTTCCAAGAACTCCAAGAGCCTAATCCACAACCTGAACTTGGATCCTACTACAAATTCATTGACGATGGGAGAATTATACCCATCAAATTTGTAATACCACTCTTCTTTGAATTGGAAAGGGAAAGAGGCAGAAATCATAGATGGATGCAAGTTGCAAAATCCAATAAGGTAGAAGATGTGGGCCTCATGGAGGAAAAAGTGCAAAAAATGGGTAAGGAATTGGCTAACTTGAGGCTAAAGTAATTAATCATGAAGGAGAAGCTACAGCTATAAAAAATAGGCTTAGAGAGAAATTATAGGAAAAGGAGGCACAACTTTCCACTATGGAAAGTGTGTCCATGAAGTCCATCCAATGTAGGAAACCATCCAAATCCTTTGCCATTTTCCTCAAAGAACAATGAGCTAAGGGAGAGAATTGAAGGGTAAGAAGATGGATAGGTTTCTCAGAGGATGAGCAACAATTTTAGTAGGGGCATATGATGGACCTCCAAATTATACACAAATTAAGGTCAATCTAACCATTCCTAGGCACATAAAGGCTATATTAAATCTATCCTTCTACACATAATAAATTTTTTAAGCTTTAATATCTTCTTAGGAAGGTTTAGAGATAATTTCATATTATGTGCCTAATATGATTTATTTTTGCAAAATATCGAGAGAATATGGATTAAATTCTGAATGAGATAATATAGGGATTTTCTCCCTACTTAAGGATGGACCAAGATTGGATAATAAATTAGTTGAATATCATGAAATTATTAACAAATTCTTGAACTCCACTAATTGAGAAAATCTAGGGATGTGTTCCCTGTCATTTAATGAAGATTACTAGTGTTGGGAACCAGATCCACTTTTTGAGAGATTTTGGAGGGGAAAGTTGTCTCCTTTCAAAAATGCTTAATCATCTATTTTTATAAGTACCAATTCAAATTTTCTATTAGAAAATTATATATTACAGAGCAATGGAACACATAAAATATTGTAGAAATATAAACACAGAAAACGCATAAGACAAAAGAGACACAGATATATGTGGTTCACCCAGTTTGGGCTACGTCCACAGAGAAATAGCCAGTCCTTCCTTTTATATTATCTAGCAAACTAAAGAGATAAAACCTACAACAGATCCATTGTAATTCCCTCTTCGCTCTCAATCTCCTCTCTCTTCCTCACCTAGAATACAGATGTACATAAACACAATACAATTCCCTCATATATAGCAAGGGGTTGCCTTTGAGGGCAAAAAACCCTAAATTAAACATAGCTTCTACCATCATATCTCTACCTAATGAACAACCAATATTGACTATGAAATTACAACATTTTACAAGGAAATTTTACATATATTTTTA